>CANXYI011651001.1:0-20809 GCA_948208565.1 Hura crepitans
GAGTCTTTGACAATGCAAGGCCAGCCACATTTCTATTCTACCAAATTGTCACTTTTTAAAAAAAAAAAAAAAAAAACTGTCGATAAATCGTCATTTTATAAAATTAAGAAAAAAGTTTGATACGTTTTACTCTCTTTACTGTAATTAACACTGCATCAAAATCTCCATTACCACTTTACATTTCATGTTGAGTGATGCTCTTGGCACCGCTCATGAAAGTGCTTGTGTGCTGTAGTTTCTTGCGTTTCATTTCAGGGCGGTGCCCTCTTTCTTGCAAGTGTGAGATACATTAAACAAAAGGCAAAATAATTGAAGGCGTCATATTCATAGCCGAAGTAACTCCATGATTTCCTACGTCAAATACTCCTAGAGGTAACAATTGGGATAGAGAATCAAAGAAACTTGCTGTGTTTCTTGAAGCCGACTGGCGACGGACAGTTGAAGCCAGCAATAAATGTGCCGTAGCCATCACAATAAAAATAATCTTAAGGGAACATGAACATCACATCTTTTCTTAGAACGGGGACCAGAATTTGATTAAATTTTCTAATGCATTTCTGATTTCTTTTTAACACGAAAAATAGAATTTATTACATTTCATCATTCTGCGCACGAATCTTAGTTGTTGAATGCCTCGTGTAAAAACAGTACTCAACAGAAATTCATACAGAGTGATAGAAAGTGATAAATCTCACTGTATTTTTATATTTCTTTGTTCTCGTGCAAAGAAAGCAGGCTTTCTCCGCTCATAAATGTGAAAAATATATTTCTACTTCTCCACCTCCATCTCAATTCTCTTGTTCCCTAGAAAAAAAGCATTTTCTTTTAGGGAAATTGAGGAATGAGTAGAGTTAATGAGACAGCTGAGAGATCCTAACTTCTAATCCTCTCCTCTTTTTAATCTATCATTTCAGTAAAGCATGTTTAGCTCTGACATATAAAATATGAAACTCGGATCAAAAAAAAGGGAAAAATGCAAGAATATAAAAAAGACAATATAATTTTAAAATAATAATGAAAAGAAACAAATTGCAGTATGTAGTTTCACCAAAGAAAAAGCAGAGAAACAGGAGCAACATACCAGCTAGCATTAAACCAAGACATCAACATGCTATGAACATTACAGCTTTGAGTATACAAAAAGGAAGAACTTTGTGATAATCAATACGTAAATATAGGCTAGTATACAGGACATTAGACATAAAGGATAGTTTCCCATTGGTACTAGAAAATTAAGATTAGTAAAAGTCGACTGCCATAACTTAACATCCAGAAGAAGCTGTACTGAAATTGGAAAACATTTCCTTCAAAATTAAATCCGGTGAAACCAATCACACAACTTGAAGAATCCTTCAGCAGTCTATTGACACAGTCAAACCTGCAAACGAGAACTGGCTGGATGTGAAGAGAATCTGCTTTATCTGAGACACACAAGCCTCCTCCCGCAAAACACATTTCTGCAATAGGAATCCAGGAGGATACAAGTTAACAAGATGGATGCCATTATAATCAGTTACATTGTGATAGCTGGCTCGATTTTGGCTCAATGGATGAGTGCAGGTATGAACCAAAAAATAAGTGGTAAATGAATGGATACAAGGAACCCGAACAATATGACATGAAGCTCTTTCTAAAGAAAGAATATATGGGCACTAACCATGTGAATTTCAATGCACAAACTAAATGCATCGGGTCTAGAAAACAATATAGTGACAATTAAACATCAAAGTAAAATTGTTCTATCATTTCCTTCTTCATAACCTCCACGAGATGGTGCATTGGAACTTGGTTTAAATAAACAGTCTTTATAACACCAAACTCTTATCTGCTAAATTGGTTTGTAGAAGGCCATTAGGAACTGAAAATAGCAGAGATAGTTGTGTTTCTTTTAGTGATAGATTTGATGATGTTCAAAAGTACATCACAACTTTATCCCCTAGAAAGCACAGAACTCAGACTCCTAGCACCATAATGGCTTCGTGTTTGACAAGATGATATCCGGACACTTGAATACACATGAAAAACAATGCTCTTTCAACTACCTCCAGGATCCTCAGATATTTATAATATATGTTAAGGACACCTCATAAATGCAATTTAACTAATCTCAACATTTTATAATAGAATGCATAAATAATCAGTAGATCTTGCCAAATTTGCGTATGCCTCTTTGATATTCACAGATACATAAATAGAAAAATAGTTTTGCACGTAAAAATTCTCTATTATATAATATTTCAAGAAATGACTCGTATGTATGTTCACGCATATATATCCACATCCATACTGGTGCTTCCTAGATAATCATATAACCTCACTTCAAACTTGTCTTCATTCCCAATCTTATTCTCTAAAACTCGTCTTACATTATTTCAGAAGTGCTCTTCCGTCTAAATGCATCTTTTTATTTGCAGTTACATGAGTTTAGATGATCACTTGCAGTTGAAGACGCCTGCACTGACCAGCCCCTCTAAACAACGACTTCAGCACCCTAATGTATACGTGGTGTTTAAAGACAATTGACTTCATTATTACTACAGGATGGAAGATGCACAATCTTTTAATCTTTGGCTCAATTGACTTCTATGAGCCATCTCTAAAGGAAATATTTGTCAACTCAAGTAAAAGCCTAAAATCCAATCTAGCAGGTCAACTTTAAGAATTAAAAACAATATTTTTCTCAAGTTAAAGACTTCATTGTCACCTGAACCTTTCTACACTGCATGCCAACAGAAACTGTAGATTCACCTCCAGTTTGGATGCTTTTTGAATTACCAGGACCATAGAATGGATAGAAGCAAAAACAAAATAAAGTGCACATTTTTCAGATGCAATAAGATAATCTGACAAAGAACCTTCTCATATTAGGCACCCAAAATACAACTAGTAAAGTGTGAGGAAAAATGTTACTGACAATAAGCAGCTTCGACTTCGCTTTTTCTTCTTCTCTTTTTGTTTCTGTGGTGGTCTGATAACTACCTTGATTGCAGAGTCAAAGACCATTTTCACATTCTGCAAGATGAAAGCATGGCAATTACTTCACAATCACACAAAGCCATCCTAAAAACATTCCCGGAAGGGCAAATACATAAAATAGATGGACAGATAAAATTACCATTTTAAAAGGTGTTCTAGATGCAATTGATTGTCTTTCCATACTTTTACATACCTGTTGAGTTTTTGAACTGCATTCGACATAATATGCTGCACCAATCTGTTTGCGGAGTTCCTCTCCCTGATCATGAAAAGAATTACTGTAACTAGGAATACCATTTGCAGGATTACCAAGAGAAAAGCACCAACTAATGAACAAAAGTAGCACCTGTGCAGTGGTCACAGGTACCAATCCAGGGTGATCAGCCAAATAATGCTTATCCCCACGAAGATCTGCATGTCCAGTTTAGAAGCATGCATTAGTCTAAAAATCTGGAAAACTTGGCATTTGTCATTATCAAATGCAATTACAACGTTGGTCAATGTAACAAATTTACTCACAAGGACTAATCTGTGAACTAATGCTACTTTTCTGTAAAGATTGGTAGCTTTGAATGGCAATTTATATTGCTCAGCTCATGTAAACTAGTTTAATCATAATATACTAGTTTCATCTTACATGCAAGAGATTAATTATCTGGGCAGTTAACCTGGACAAACTACCTTCTGAAAAGCATTAAAGAATTATGCAATTAACAAGAAGCAGAGAAGGAAGAGAAAAAGAGAAAAAGGGAACATAATAAGCTGGAAACTTGAGGAAAATATCATGGGATTGTAAACTCAGATTTCCTATTGTAGGGAGGTAATCACATCAAAGTTGATTAAAAACAATAAGAATAAAAGGGCAAAGAGATTAAGAAATCAAGTGAAGAGCTATGCATTTGTCTTGCTCCAAAAAAATGGAGGTGATAAGGTACTTCAATAACTGTAAAAAGGAAGGAAATGGTGGAGAAGATGTTAATCTCTCAGTTCACGCTCCATAAACACCATCTTGAATATATTGCATGAATCATTGGAAACTTTAACTTCTGCATTAGAGAAACAGACAAAACCATGTTCCTGAAGAAAATTGTATGTCAGTAAGTGTCCACATCATTTTTTAAGCACACTACATACTTGCCCATAAACTAAATTGATGGCAATTGTAAACCTTGATTAGTCAAAAACAAGAGCAGTTCATTATTTTTTAGACCTTTTTCCAATTAGTGAAATGTTCAACAATGATGCCTCCTCCAAGGAGACAGAATGCCGATAATGAAGCACACAACAAAGCTATTAGGCTATTTGCTTGCCCGACCAAATTGATAAATAATATTAAAGAACAAAATGAATAATTCTTTGTGTCCTAAATGTTTTGTCGACTAAATTGAGGCACGATGGCCTTTTAATAATTTTCTGAAAACTTAATTATCATTAAAAATGGAGTCTCAAACCTCACCCAACTCAACCAAGTATCCACCTAGTGTTGCGCAGCAGCCTGTGTAGCAGTGTCTTGGCCACCATTGCAGGTAGTTTTCTCTTATTAAACTGTACCTCCCCAGAATGCTGTTTCTAATGTCTTATCCTTAAATATACTGACCCAATCTTCTCATGATGTCATGAATTATTTCCAACTCAACATTCTTACTCTGACCACCATAAAAACTTTATACTCATCAGTACCATGTGAGTATACAGAATCTTGAAAGCAATTTTGTTTTGTTATATAAATGCAACTTCCAGGAAAACAAATCTCCAGTGCTAAATTAACTAAACTTATATCCAAAACCATAATAGCAATAATAACCTTGATAGTTGGTAGAACTTGTTTTGAACTTTCAATTTCTTTCCTAAATCTATCCCTTGTTCAAATTGAGAATGTGAGACCAGCGAATTAGCACACAGCCTTGCACTGCAGAGATCTTTTTGATTGCACACCAGATAAAGATAGAGAATCTGCCCGAATTTTAATGGAAAATTGATCTGTTCACCGACTCCAAAGGTCAAAACAGAAAAAATATAATAATCAACAAGAAAAAATTTGTAGAATCCTACATCTGTAGCAAAACAACATTTTCCTTTTCTCATTAACTGAACTCCAATGAAAGTTTCAGTAACTGTAGCTGCTGTTCTTAACTGCTCCAGACATGGCAATGGCTTTTTCTTTTCTTTTGGACAGATCTCTTTCCTCTTTCGAAATTCATGGGAGGGGCAGGTGATTGCTTATAAGAAACAGGATGGTTATAAAAGCTTTACAAGATCCTTCAGCCATGGAAATGCCTGACAAACATACTATGTTATTGTATCCCATTGTTTCCATCTAAGAAGCACTTCAATCCACTGCATCAATATTTGTGCATCAACTTGATAGTAACTACCACATAAAACGAATTAGATCTGTCAAAGTGAGGAGTTTGCAAAGTATTAATATAGTTGCTATCAATTTGCACATTTAGCGAGAGAAGGTTTGTCAATGGAATTGGTTTGTTTGAGATATGGAGATGAACTTATACAAGAATTTTTTTTCTCGTGCATAAATTAATTCCGGAAGAATGCACACACCTCTAAGTCATCTTCAGCATGTTTATGAAGAAACTGCTATTCATGATAGAATCAGATAAAAATATATACCATCCTACCTTCAATGTAAAAACTAACATGACCCAAAAGCACCCTACTTAACAAGATCACGTTTAATACTAATAATTACCGAGACAAGTTTTATAAATATGACAGGGAATATTGATGGCTGGAAAAATAATTAATGATAAAAGCTTGTAATCTCACCCAATTTGGTGCCAACAAGTACAACTGGGATTCCTGGAGCAAAATGCTGAAGCTCTGGAACCCACTGAACAAGTAATCAGGTGTTAGAGGCTAAAGACCAAACAGAATTATAAGATGGTTTTCTAAATTGGATAGAAAGTACGCTATGGTTTTCTAAATTGGATAGAAAGTACGCACCTTCTTAAGGACATTCTCATAGCTCGCCCTACTAACTAAGGAGAAAGCTACCACAAAGACATCAGCCCCTCTGTAGCTCAAGGGCCTTAATCTATTATAATCTTCTTGTCCTACAGAAGTGATTACAATTAGATTTAATTAAAAACAGAAGTAATTATTTTAGTAAGCAAAAGTAGATGTATAACAGGGTGCCTAATTCTGGCAAACTGCTTTGGCAAAATAAAATAAAATTTGAAATTCTAAAGCCCAGATTATAAAAAAGAAGACTGGAAAATGAAAAGCAAAAAACAAAAACTGATGAAAAAAAAAATGAAGAAATTCTCCTAAGATATAAATCATACCAGCTGTATCCCATAGGCCTAAGTTCACAGTTGTTCCTTCAATTGCCACATTTGCACTGAAGTTATCGAACACAGTTGGTATGTAGTCCTGGTAAACAAGAAAGCAATCGCATCTTTTTTTATTAAAAAATCAATATTTATGTTTATGTTCGTGAAACAAAACGACATCAGTAACATCTAAATGGGGTATAAAAGAAACCAAGTCCAGACTGAATAACAAGCAAAACATGATCATGGATTTGTTGACTAATACATTTTGTTAGCCCAGAAAGACAAATCATACAAAAAGTGAAAAATGATTGGAAGGAGACTTAGAAAAAGAAGAACGGATGCCCAATAGAACATGTAAAGCGCAGAAAAGCTGCAAAATCCAGATGCAAGAAGACAGTAAAGTAATAAACTAAACAAAAGACCATAAAACAAAAGGAAGTTCAAAAAAATAAAAGAAAATCTTAAAGGCTGGAGCTCATAAAGACAGATGAGGCATATGATAAATCAAGAGAACTCACAGTAGGAAACTTGTTACTAGTATAGCAAATAAGCATGCAGGTCTTTCCTACAGCACCGTCTCCCACTGTCACGCACTTAATAAACCTTGAAGCACTTGAAGCCATTGATTTACAACCAAAAAACACAAAACCAAACCCAAAGAACCAAATATATTAGCAGCAGTATAGTGGTAAGAGCAACAAAAGGAAGCCAAAAGCTCAAAAATAGCAAAAGGGTTAGTTTGCTGGTGGACAAATTTATGATGGCTCTATTGTTTTAGAGAGAGAGAGAAGAGGTGGTGGTGGATCACATGATTCTCACTCATTCCCTTATTACTGTACAAATTTCCAATCTTTTTCTTTTGGGTTTTGCTCCAAACTTTTGCTTTTGTGATCTGGGGTTTTAATTTCTTTCTAACTTCAAGTTTCAATTTTCATTCTTTTCCCCTTCCATGGAAGAACACAGCTTTGATGCATTCATTGTAAAAAAGTCCTAAACTTGATGGAATCCTCTACTCTAGTAAAGACCGGGAGCAAGAGATCTGTTTTTCCGCCGGCATTGACTCTGTGGCCCTATGATCGTCGCGTGAAGCCCATCACCTTCAGTCGGATATCAATCAAATCAAATATAAATATTAATAGATAACTTGACTACCTTCCCCTGTTCTTGAGTAATACCATCCTCCTTAATATTTGTGTTAATATTATATTTTTGAATTAGTAGTATTTTTTGCAATTAATTTTAATTTAATTAATATATAACAAATAAACAAACAGTCAAACGCCTATTGTGGAAATCTTGCCATTTCTCTTCTTCTTCTTCTTCTTCTTAAAAAGAATAAATAAACATCATCTAAAATCGGATTAAATTCATATGATTTTATTTTTATATTTTCTTATTGAAGAAATTAAAGTTCAGAAGTCTCTTTCATCCAAATCTTCGTATTTTCCCAAAAGATCTCATGTCATTTAAATTTTTATTTCACTGAAACTCATATTTTATGAAATTTAGTTTAGATACTCAACAATTTTCACATTGAATTAACTACCACATGATGAACCACCAACATTTAAGTATTTTATGTTATTAAACTTCTTTAATATACACGTCTTTAAACTTGCCGCTTATACTATTTATTAGAGAAATAAAAATTGAATATTTTTTCTTATATATATTTTGAATTTAAATTCTCATATTTTAAAAAAAATCCCATATTATTTAAATTTTTACTATCTTAAAATTACCCACAAAAACCACCTGACTCAGTGTGTGTTGTTAAGGTAAATAATTTAATGACATGCTAAAATTGTAAGGCAGTAATAACAATTAAGATTTTATTACCATTCTTAAGAATTAAGACACTTACTTGGCAGCTTAATTAAAGTAAGATTTGATTAGTAAACCACTCCCTCTTTTTTAAAAGTGTTAGGTGATAATATATAAATATAATATTAAATTGTTTCTCTTTTTATTTTGAGGAAGTTTCTTTGCAATTGATTGCTATCAAATTACCTTAATTTCTGGTATTACCTAACCACTTATTTAAATTCTAAAACAATTAACAACAAGAAGACAATGTACACAAGAGGCAAACATTGCAAGGTATTTATTTTGTATAATCCAAGTAATAACATTGGAAAAATAATTAATACAGAAAAAGTTCTATGAGTGATAATTTATACAAAATTTCACTATCAATGGTTGTTGAGTAAACTTGTCATAGGAATTTTAATAAATAAAAAGAAAAAAAAAAGGCATAATTCAATTATTTATTTGGGAAAAAAGTTGAAAGGAAAAGCATTAAAATAAAGAGCAACAAGAATTATTGCAGAAACCAAAAGGACAGGTTCAAGAATAAGTAAACATTAAGTAACATATGTAGCCCATAAAGTTCAAAAAGTGACACCTAACTATATAATAATTAACAATACAGAAAAAATAATAATGCACAATTTATAATGGAAATAAATGGTTTTTTATCATGCTTTTTTCTTTTTTCTTTTTTTGGCAGAATCTATCATGCTTTATCATCATTCTTAAATATAATAATATTCCACATTATTTACTTACAAGGTTGATAATATTTATATAATCTATTAATTCATTTAATGTTTTTTCTATATTAGAAATAAAGGAAAAAGTGTTTCCAATAAAATATTTCGGCAGTAAACGATGATTTCAATGTATTTGAATGTCTCAAGTTCGAGACTCTACTCTCCTTTCTTCTTTATTAAAAAATATAAATAAAAAAATGAATTAAAATTCAAATCTGAATAATTCGGAAAAATTAATCACTATAGAATTCAACCCATTTAATGTTAATATGCACACTTGGTAGAGGAGTTTGATTTTGTATCTGATCGTAATGAACCTCCTCTCGATTTTCTTTTTTTTTTCTTTTTATCTCATTTTATGTTATTATTATTAATAAAAAAATATATTGTTTCAAAAAATAGTCACTTTTCTTTTTATTTATTTTAAAATATAATTCATATTTCTTTTTTAAATTTTAATTAACTTGTTAAATGTTTAATATATCATTATTTAATATAAATAATAATTATTTTTTATATTATTAATATACTTTTATTAACGTGGAAATATATTAATAGAAATACATTATCAAACTATATTAATTAAGGTTTTTAATATATATGAAAAAAAAAGAAGTGAAATTATTTATTTGCAAAGGACGTGAATGGTATCTCATTGTGCTGTTCCTAATTTTCTAATTATTGGTGAAATTTTAGTAGGACAAAAAAATTGTTGGTCAAATTAATGTAAGTCAACTTTGATGAATTAATGCCACATTTTGTGTACGAGCGTGTCCAATGGTAAAAAAAAAAAAGTCGGTTCTCTTTTTCAAAAGTGGGAAAGACTATTTTTTTTTCATTGTTGAATTCATTTAAAGAGTTTATAATTTTTTTTAAAAATTTATGTGTCAACCCATTAAAATCTTTTTAATAATTTTTGATATTTTTTTTACTTTAAAAATAAATAAAAAAATATATCAATGATTAAATTAGCTGTTAAAAAATTAATTAAATTTTAATTTTTTTATTTACGAAATTATACTTTACATTTTTGTTACCATTAATAATTTTTTTAAATAATTTTACCTATAAATAACTAACTCAAATATAAAAATTTTTACATATAAAAAATTTATTATTGATGTTTTAACTCGATTGCGGGTTAATGTACAAAACAATGAATATAGTATTCCAATGTTAATTAATAAGTTAATTATATATTAGTTTAGACGGGTTTAGAGGAGAGAATTCATGTAAAATTTCTATTAATACATTAATCCAATTGCAGGTTAATGTGCAAAAAGCTAGCCGTTACAAACTGCCCAATGTTAACTCGCTAGTAGATTAATTATTTCTTAGCATAAACGGGTTTAGAGGGGATGAGTTTATATAAAATTTCTATTAATGTATTAACCCGATTATAGGTTAATGTGCAAAAAAAACTAGCAATTAATGCTAACTTATCAATAAATTAATTATTTCTTAGCATAAATAAATTTAGAGGGGAGTATTTAATAAAAAAATTCTATTAATGTCTTAATCCAATTGCGGGTTATCATGCAAAACAATGAGCATAGCCTTTTAATGTTAATCAATAGTTTAATAATATATTAGCTTAGATAATTTTAGATGAAGGAAATTCATATAAAATTTCTACTAATGTATTAACTCTATTACGGATTAATGTATAAAAATAATTAAAAATAGAAATATTATAATTATTTATATGGGATCACAAGTAGAACTCTAAAGTGAAACTCACTGTTAGAGGAAGGAATATCACTTTTTATAATTTGCTACCAAGTAGATTCAATTAAAGTAAAATTTAGAACTAGGACTGCCATTGACATGCTCTAAAACCATTTTAAAACTAAATGACTGTAAGCTCAAATTTCAGTCCATTAATGTTACTTGCTAGCAAAATGTTCTTATTCATAATTTTCCACGAGGGTAAAATAAATGAATTTTAGATAAATTAACTATTTAATAGTGTTATAATGGTTTCAAAAACTATTTGATTATGATTAAATATCACAATGGTCTATAATTTTTTTTATTAAAGAAGAAGTTGCTTAAGCATATGACAAGTGGTAAGAATAATTTTTGAAGAATGCTTATGCTTCAATATTTGTTTTTATTATTGCTAAACATTACATCCATTATAATATTAAAGGCCATATCATTAAGTGTTGGAGAGACAACAAAATCTTGCAATTAATTTTCGTGTTAAGTTAATAAAACATAGAATCAAAATTTATTATAGCTTTCTAGTATAAATCTTTAATTGTAGCACAATCCCATTTCTTAAAGCTTATAAAAATAGAAAAAAACAATTTTTTTTGAGCCAAATCATTGATCTCATTGATATTCATTTATTTATTTGGTTATGTAACATAGCAAATCTCCCTGTAAATTTTCACATAATGCTGATATGATATGCCAATGGCTACAGTAAGAACCAATTGTCACAGAGAGAAGAGAACAACCCAAAAGATAAATAGATAATAATAAAGATAAAAAAATTAACTTTTCTCCTCCTCCTCCCTCTTCTTCTCTGTGTGGAGTCTGTACTCGGCTTTTCCCTGTTCTTCTTCTCCAATGCGTTGTTCTGTTTTGGATTCAATTTGAGCCCAAAAAGCAAAGATCTCTAACATCATCATTAGCTGATAAACTAAAAAAGCTAAAGAAAATTAGTATCTTCCTCATGGGCGATTCCAAGCGCAAGAAACGGGGCCGCAAACCTAAAATCCCCACCAACACCCAAACCCTAGATCCTATCTCCACTAAAACCATCGATGACGACGACGTTTTTTCCGTCACTAATGTTGAAATCATCACTCCCAATGTCACTACCTCAATTAGTAACAAAAATAACCACCAAGACGCTACTCACAGTCGCCGCGGCCGGCCCTGGAAGCGCTCCAAGCATTCTCCGGAGAAGCCCGAGAAGCCTCCGCCACCTCTGGTTAACGGAGAGCTCGGCCTCAAAGTGCCTGTTGAGAGCGTGGCCAGGGTGGTGCCGGCGATGGACTCCGTGGTAAAGGTGTTTTGCGTGCACACGGAGCCCAACTTCTCGCTTCCGTGGCAGAGAAAGAGGCAGTATAGCTCGAGTAGTAGCGGGTTTGTGATTGGAGGCAGGAGGGTTTTAACGAATGCGCATTCTGTGGAGCATCATACCCAGGTTAAGCTCAAGAAGCGTGGCTCCGATACCAAGTATTTGGCTACTGTGCTTGCCATCGGGACCGAATGCGATATTGGTAAGACTCGCTATAATTGGCCTTTTAACGGGTTGTTGAAAAAAAAAACAGAAAAAGAACATTTTTTTAACAGTGTGGACTTCAATTGAGAAATTAGAACGTTAGCAGGATGATGTGATTCTGTTCCGTTTATTTGATATACTTGTTGTAAGCACTGTCTTTTTTTTTTTTTTCCTAAAATATGTCTGCCTTGGAGAAGATTAAGTTATAATAATGTGGAATCAAATAGATGTTATAGTTTAGAAACCTGAATGCAATTCAATCAGGAATGAGGAACTTTCTTTCTTTTTTTTCCTTTTTTTTTTTCTTTTTGCTGTCCAAAGATAAGATGTTACCAATTAGCAGTAGTTATGCGCTAAGAGAATTTAAAAAACGAATTCAGATGATTATAATCTCTAGCAATGAAAACTGTTCAGGGATTGTGGTAGCAAGATTAAGTGAATGCTCGTGTAATTCTCCAGTATGTGCATGACATAAGTAAATGTTGTTGATTGTTTTTACCTATGTGGATGTAAATAATGAGTGTTTCAATCTTTGGTTTGTGCGAATTTACAGCCATGCTAACAGTCAATGATGATGAGTTCTGGGAAGGAGTGTCAACTGTAGAGTTTGGGGAATTGCCTGCCCTTCAAGATGCTGTGACTGTTGTTGGCTACCCAATTGGAGGGGACACGATCTCTGTGACAAGTGGTGTTGTGTCACGAATAGAGATTCTTTCTTACGTCCATGGCTCCACAGAGCTTCTGGGTTTGCAGGTTATATTATTGCAACCTCTATTTTTATTTTATATGTTAGTGAGTCACTGAAATATTGCCCTCATGCACTTTTTTTTGTTGCTTCTTTGCAGATAGATGCAGCTATAAACTCGGGAAATTCTGGTGGGCCTGCTTTTAATGACAAAGGACAATGTGTAGGCATTGCATTTCAGTCCCTTAAACATGAAGATGTAGAAAATATAGGGTATGTTATACCAACACCAGTCATAACCCATTTTATCCAAGACTACGAGAAGAATGGAGCCTATACAGGTAATTTAGTTACAATTATGCACTTAGTTTTGAATCATGTGGAGAAAAGGAATAGGACTTTTATGGGGATGAACTGTTTTCTTCATGTGTAGTTGGCTTTTTAGTATCCAGTTTCAGTATAGTGGCCACCCATATACATACACAGGATAGGACAAGATTCATGGACTCATTGCATTATGTAAGACTTTTCTTTTGATACATCTATTTCTGGCATAGAATCCAGCTTGCGTTTCTTAGTATTCTCTTTTTATTTGGTTGGAATGCCCATAGTGCTTTCCTTAGTTGATCTGTGTCTATCTGATGAGCTTTGTTGCTTGACTAAGCTGTAGTTTAGGTGGATCTTTTGCCTTTATTCATGTATTCTTAGGGCCAACTGACCAAGCTTTCCTTTAGATCATTTATTGCCACATCAATTATGCCTTTTATTTTCCTGTCTCATTGAAAAGAAAGAGGTCCATGCATGATATATATTTTTCTTGATTTCTGAATTTGGGTTACATGCTGTTACATGCTTCATTTCTCTTGGTTAAAATCTCTATGGTTATCCTTTATATGCTAGGATTCCCATTTCTTGGGATTGAATGGCAGAAAATGGAAAATCCAGATCTGCGAATGGCCATGGGTATGAAATCTGATCAGAAGGGTGTTCGTATCAAAAGAATTGATCCCACTGCTCCAGAATCTGAAGTTTTGAAACCATCTGATGTTATTCTCGGTTTTGATGGGGTAGATATTGCAAATGATGGGACAGGTGAGTGTCCATTTTCCAGTAGACGTGTTAAATTGGGGTTTTTGTGCTGCATTGTGCATGCCAAAGCACTTCATTCTACTTCTTTCCTTAATTTTTCAGTCCCTTTTCGGCACGGAGAGCGTATAGGTTTCAGCTACCTTATCTCCCAAAAGTACACTGGGGATAGTGCAGCAATTAAGGTTCTTCGCAATTCTAAGACACTGAATTTTGGCATCAAACTTTCAACTCACCGAAGGCTCATTCCGCCACATGTCAAAGGCAGACCGCCTTCATATTACATTATTGCAGGATTTGTATTCACAACAGTTTCTGTTCCTTATCTCCGTTCTGAGGTGGGTAGTTTCAGTTAAAACTTTTCAATAGATGGTTTCATGTATGCTTGTCAACTGATGCTTTGTTTCTGAAACTTGGCTTGAAGAATGCAGAATACATAGTTTTAGCTCAAGTTCTTCCAAGTGTGTAGTTAATGCATTTTTGTTCAAGAAGCAAATTTTAATGTTGATCTTGTCTTGTTGTGGTGCAACTATTTGCAATTATTAACATTCTGTACTAGAGAGACAATGACTATTGAATTGTGTGCTTGTGCGAATGCTTTGGGTGTTGAACTGTAATGTCAACCCTGTTATCTTTTTTAATCAAGGGAAAAATGAATCTCAGATTTTTGGTGCACTGTTAGCATGAGTTTTCACGTTATGTTATCATATATTGTAAGTTTTTTTTTTTTTTGACGGAATATCTGAGGTACCAGTCTCTTGCTACCTGGCATTTACAGTTTACTCTTGAATGAAAATTTTGTGCAACATTAGCTATGTCTTACAATATCTTTATTCTCTTTGCCTATTCATCTAGTATGGCAAAGACTATGAATACGAAGCTCCTGTTAAGCTTTTGGACAAACTTATGCATTCAATGCCACAATCCCCAGATGAGCAGCTTGTCGTGGTTTCTCAGGTTCCCCCTCTCTTCTCTGTCAGTGGTATTTTATTTTGATGTTCTGCTTACTGATATATTCCGTGTCAATTTCCTGGAAGGTGCTCGTGGCTGATATTAACATTGGTTATGAGGACATTGTTAATACTCAGGTGAGGAATGCAATCTGTAATGGTTGAATTGGTTTTATCTATCTATTATGAACGCCTGCCATTGTGCATGCTTATGCAGGTTCTTGCTTTGAATGGCAAGCCTGTAAGGAATCTGAAGAGCTTGGCTGACATGGTTCAGAATTGTGATGATGAATTTATGAAATTTGAATTGGAATATGATCAGGTCCTCTCTCTCTTTTCGTCCCCCTTTACTGTGTGTATGTGCATACTTAGAGATGCCTCTCTTTTTTTGGTTACTGGCCCTGATATTTTAATTTTTTTCTTGTCCAGATAGTGGTACTTAGGACTAAAACTGCCAAGGAAGCTACAGTAGACATTCTCACTACACATTGCATACCTTGTGCAATGTCGGACGACCTTAAGCCATTAATAGTTTAATATAAAGCCCTACTGTGGGCACATTGCGACATTCTTGTTGTAGCCTTGTTATTTCCTCAATTTTCTTTTTCAGCATAAGGAGGAAGACAGATTTGTAGATTTCGCGAGGGTGGAGATGATGGGTTTTAAATTATGTAATGTCTGAAGCACCTTTCCTAGATGGTGTTACGGGTTGACCTTTCTTTGAGAACAGTGGGGTGTAGTATACTGGGATGGCAATAGTTTTTGGTCCTTGACATCACGTGAAGGAAAGCTCTCAAAAGTTTTTTTTTCTAAAACCAATCTCCATATACAAACTGTGGGAACTGTGTTGGTGTATTTGATCAATCATCATTTGTAGCTTATTCGTCGAATAGCATATTAATGCAGCTTCATTAATAGCGAAACTCACTCATTTTGTATTAGGGACTTTTCTTTACAATTCGCTATCCGTTATTTTATCCCGTTGAGATGCTTTCACTTAGATATGAAATGGTTCCAATGCCGACTTCTGAGGAAGAGAGTTTTTGTTGGCACTGTGTGCTATTGAGGCAACGGTTGAATGGCAACCTGATCATTTGCAATCGTACGGTATTACTAATTTTTCATTTCTCACTGATCACGTGGATCGAGAGAGAATTTTTGGAAGCTTAATACATAAAAACATCCAGTTGTCTGATGGAGCTTTGTCGCCCGATCTTATTCTGGTTTTTACAGAACAGAAGAATAAGGCTTTTGCTAAGATTATAAGTAACAAGCCCTGCCACAAATCGGATGCTCATAGATGAATACTATAAAATATGTATTAGTTACACATTGATGTGTCTGTCCAAGAGAGGTGAAGTATCTGTTGATGATGCCTTGACTCTGTTTACTTCAGTCTGTTCCTCTTCTTTGGATTGTGCCCATATTACTCCATAAAAGCCCGCAACAATTATGATTGCCCCAATTATGCTGCAAAAAGATACAAATTCTACATTTACCATGCTTCTAAAATATTCTCCTCGTGTTTTCTGATTGCTCATTTGCAGCCTAGGATGCCAAAACAAATATCTTGCAGTGGTTTTGTTTGGTTTTTCAAAGATAACTATCAGAATGCAATGTGTTATATATTCGCTTTTTCAATGCAAGTAATGGCTGTATCAACGTGTGGTTTGTGCTTAATTCAGAAAGTGGTCTCCATAAATCTCAGAACCGAAGAAATATAAGGGATCTTCAAAGAGCAGAGTGAGTTAATACCTTCCAACATGAAGTGTGTCGCCAAGAAAGATGACACTCATAAATGCAGCAATGGCTATCCCCAGGGGTTTGAACAAGGCCACAAAAACTGGCCCTTTCTTGCGTATACACCACGTAGTTACACCATACGTCACCGCATTTCCAAACACAGCCTACGAAGGGAAAAGAAAAACGCATGCTGCACGATGTCAGATGTGCTGCTCTGGAACAAAACTGCTGATAGAACTTGAAAATAAGATGTCAATGGATATGCTTACTGAGTAAATAACAGATATGAGCTCAATATCAGGCTTCAGTTTCCAAGCATTTAGGTTCTTCTCTGCTAATAAGGAAACTACTGCACATTGGATGGTCCCAAACAGGCAATAGAAGGAAACTATGGTCATCTCTGATGGATACTCTTTCACAATTGCTGCCTTTAAACGTAGTTTAATCAGTTCCATTTGCACATAGATTATATTCCATAAAATTAAGCCTTTCAAGAATCTCATGTTACCTGGAAAGTATTAAATACTGACAGAGATAAGCTGGCAATTGTGATGAACATTCCTCCAATGAGCCAAGAATTTTTGGCTCTCAAGAAAGCGAAATGGGTTGGTTCTACATGTGAGGGGACAATTGTGTCACCTAGTTTAGGACCTTTGTAAAATATCACAACTAATGCTCCTGAAATTGAGACCAAAGTTCCCATCACTTTGATCTGGCTTCTTGAGCTTCTCAAATCCAGCTTCTCCATCCTAAAATTTAAGGCAAAAAAGGGTAACACAGGTTCTATGCCCATAATTCAACACTTTCTCAATGGATAATATATTAAAGGGCCAACAATTCCCAGTTCTATCTACAATCCACAGAGTTAAAAGAACAAGGAATGTGAAGCACTGAAGAACCTGAAGATCACTGCAAGCAAGAAAGTAAAAGCAGGGATCAATTGGCCTATAGCAGAAGCAAGAGTAGGAGAACTGTAGCTTAAACCAGTTAATACACAATTCTGCATCACAGTGATCCTACACGATTCCAAACACAAACATGATGAAATTAGTTCTACCCACACATGAAAAACCAAACCCATTTCTGAAATTGATGAAATTTTAAGTACCCAGCAAGGCTGAGGAGGAAGAATTTGCAGAGGAGGGAGCGAGTGACTGGTGGTCTCTTTGTTCTACACATAAAAGGAAAATAATGAAGTAAAAGATTGATAATCGGTAAAGGAGCAAAGTAAAAAGAAGATGGATTTTGATGGTGTTAGCTGATGATGACCTGTTGAAGAAGAAAGAAGAAGAGAACATGATGCAAGTAGCAAGAGCATTTGAGTAGACAACAAGCACAAAATGGCTCATTCCTTTGGACATAGCTGCTTTGCTTAGTGTTGTCAAGCCTGTATCAACACATTCAAGCATCACCATGGCTGCAAATGGCAACAATCTCAACAGCAAGAACTTCACCTCCATCTCTCCCTCTCCTTCTCTCTGTCTCCCGGATGCTAGGACATGTGAGAAGCAGAGCAGATTATAATGGAAGATCCATCCTTTTCATTGGTCTTTCTGTACCCGTATGAATCATCTCACGTGATACCGGTATTGGGCCCTTAAACGTGGTTACCTAACCATCTATCAAATTTTTATGACGAACTCAGCAAGATTTCTCTGTAACTTTTTTTTTTGGCAATATTTAATTTAGTCTAAAATCAAAATTCCAATTTTTTTTTTCACAATATTTATTTTAACACCATTATTTATTTATTTATTGCAAAAATAAAGTAATGGAAGTATTGCATATCTAAAACTTGTTTTGAAGGCAAGTTGACGATTATAAAAAAAAATAAATAAATTTTTTTGATAAAACTTAAATTGGGAATTATATGAAAGCTAATTTATACTCTAAATCAATATAATATTATTATATAAAAAATAGTGATTTAAATAATATTTATCGAGTAAATTGATAATTATTTTTGCTAATATGCAACACTTGATTGGTTTGATAGTGCAAACAAGATTTTCCTAATTGAAGTTTCTCCAATAGTAAATTGAAATATTAATTTTTATAAATAGTTATTTATATACGTAACCATTAAAAAATAAATTTATGAAATTATTCTAGATACGTACAATCTTTCCTTATTTAAAAATTTAATTGATTTATCTAATAAAATTAATAGAATTATTATTGGTTCAAGTAATCAATTATAGAAATGACATGTAACTCAATATTTAATTAAAAATTGATCACATTTTCAATTGATTGAAATTTAATTTTTATTCTGTTCTTAAATATTGTAATTAATACTAAAATTAATATAGACGGTAATAGTTTTAATTTAAAAAAAGAGAATTAAATTAAAATATCTAATCACATATTACTGTAAAAGGTTTGATATAAGAGATAATCACATTGCCAGCTCTCATTTTGGTGTATAGCTTGATTAGTGATACAATAGCCCAATTCAAATACGATAGTTTTATAATTTTCAATAAAATAAATTATCATGATTAAAATATGAATTCTAAGTCTCCATTTAATTTAAAATACAAAAATTTTAAATTATTTGTAGATTTATATATTATATTATATTATATATTGTGATTTTGCTTATTATAACAATATATAATATGTCTGATACTTTAACTTGTAAAATTAATTTTAATGTATTAATCAGAAGCTTTTAGGATTAAATTTTCACTCTATCTCTCTTCTATAATATATATATATATATATATGAAAAATTTAGTCGTAAAATTGACTTTATCACCATAGTAGGAGAAAAAAGTATTTCTAAATTTGAAGTATGGAAATTTAAAATATGAATAAGAAATTTTGAGCATATTAATATATAAAAAGGTTACATTCAAAGTCTTTTTAATTAGTCTGCGTTGTTATAATATTAGTTATTACTAATTCGAGGTAACTCATAGAAAACAAACAAACAAGTATGATTTGCTTGTAAATTACAGTATTCATACTAATTTCATTTATTATTTTTTCTAGCCCATGAATATAGATTTATTTATTGAATTAAAGAAAAAAAAAGTTAATTAACAGAGTTAAAACTACACAGTTTTTCTGATATTTTTCTACGTTATTTAAGGGTAAAGTGGTGAATTAAAATATAAAAATTTATAAATATTAATAACAATACACAGTGAATACGAATAAATTTAATAATTAAAAAATTAATCACAGTACAAATAGAAAATAATAACATTTAGATAATACTCTTTGCATGAAAAACTTGTTGTAAATATATATATATGAGGTATTTCAAAAGATAAGAATTTCACATCGTTTAGCTAAAATCTCTATTTAAATGTTTATATACTATTTTTTAACAATGGCCTAGTAAAGTGCGAGGAGTAGGAATGGGCTCGTATGTATGGGCATTGGGCCCAAAGTTGCCCAATCCGCCTTTTGAAACCAAAATTAATTTTATTCATTTATAAAATAAAATCCTTAATTGAACTAGTATAAATTCGACCCATTCAATTTTTTTTTCCTTTTTTCACATTTTTCTCTATCAACCTACACATTTACCTCCAACTATAGATTCCTCTCACGTTCACTCAATATGCTGCTTATGGTTACAGATTTTTCTCTACTAGTCATTGCCTTCTATGTCTATAAATAATGCTTTTGTAGTTTTTCAAAATACACAAAAATATATTTTCTTCCTTCTCCTTGCTGGTTCTATAAGCATTCTTTTTTGAAATTCCTGTTCTTAACTCTTTATTAAAAAAGTTTATTGTATCTTGAGAAATATACTATTTAAATAATTTATTTGCATTGACAAAATATCTTTAAAATCAATATCTATACTTCAACCTTTGCATAAATTATTGCACTTCCTTCAACAAAATTTATGACTGTTTTTAAATTTTAATATAAATTAAAATTACTTATTACGTAAAACAATCACAAAAACTGTTATATGAATAAAATTTAATAATTTTATACATTGAACCGCTTGTGTATTATTATAATATAAATTGATTGACACTCAAGCAAAAGCAACTAAGTATTTCTTTTGTTCTTCCTTTCTCCGTCCGATAACATCCGACCAAAGTCATAACAATTTCATGGAAATTACTTTAGAATGTGTTTCGAAGCAAATCTTTAATCTGAAAAGATAAATTGAAAAAATAAAAAAAAGAAGCAAACTTTCCAAAATCTTGAGTTTCACAGATATTCTATCAAATTGAACTTTTTGATATTTTTGGTTTGGATATCACTGTTCATGGCTTCTTCTTCTTCCTCCGGTGGCAAACCTCAAGTGTTCATCA
>CANXYI011651085.1:0-10677 GCA_948208565.1 Hura crepitans
ATACTAGAACATGTGGGACAAATGGTATGTCAATTGGCATTGCCATTAGATTTACATCAAATTCATGATGTTTTTCATGTTTCAATGCTAAGGTGATGCAAATAAGATCCCTCTCATGTGATAACAGTAGAAAAAGTAGAAGTATAGCTAGATCTCTCATACAAAGAAAAGCCAGTTTAGATTTTGGCACATGAAGTGATAGAATTACATAATATAGAATTACATAATAAATTAGTGCCATTGGTGAAGGTGTTATAGAGGCATCGTAACTCATAAGAAGTAACATAAGAAAGTTAGTCGCAAATGAAGGTGCAATATTCGCATCTTTTTGAAATAGGTAAATTTTGAGGATAGAATTTCTTAAGAGGGGAAAAATGTAATGCACATAAAACCTGGCATCATGAATAGTACTTTTCAGGTGATGATTAGGGTTCTCAAGTAGTAAGCCCCATTAAAGTGACCTAGAGAGGGGTATTAGTCACGAAATTTCAATGGGAAAATAAGGCATAGAAGAAAAGAATTAAAAGTAGCCCCTGAACCAAAAAATTCTTTTACCTTGATTTCTAGTGGATAGTAACCTTAGTTTAAGCTGTGACATAAAAAGGTTAAGATGTGCTTATATTAACCTGAAAATAGCATAAGCTAAAGGTCAAAATTTTTAACTAGTCTAATGGTGAAAAAATCATAATTTTCTAACATCGATAAGTATTTCTTTTGAATTTCTTATTTATATGATAAAAGTTAAGCATGTTTCCTTTGGCTTTTAAGCACAAACTTTGAGAAGTCACTTAATTATTAAATTCTAGGGTTTTGGTGTCTTAAGAAGTAACTTTGGTGATCATAATGTTTAAGGATAAATTTTTAATGGTTAAAACATAAAAAGGAAAAATAGACCATTGAATTGTTAAGTGATTAACATGGTTGTTTGTGTGATTAATATATAAATGTGATCTCATGAGAGAGTAACACATAAGATAAAATTTTCATCTTCTTCTTCCCATGGAGAAGCTGATGCCATTCCCTTAGAAAACCAACTCCCCATTTTTGCTTCAAATACCCTAAAAACACATGAGAAATCCCCAAATATTATACTTAAAATGATCATTGTCATGTCTAGATTCTTATTTTGCTATTTATTTTTTGCAAAAATAGAGCTTTTATAGAAAAATAGAAGATTTCAAAGTTAGGGTTTGAAAAACCCAAAAGCAAGGTAAGCATATTTTTAGGGTTTTTAATATTTTTTTATGATATTAAAAGTGCTCAACATTACATTACATGTGTTATTTTCGAGTTTTGAATCATGTATAATTTTTTATGAATTTTTCTACCCTATTATCTATTATGGAATTTAGACAAAGTGGAAGAGAGGCAAGATAAAGGCAAAGAGAAGCTGTAAAGTGATATTCGAGACATCGATAAATCACTTTGTAAGTGTATTTGATAAAATTTGTGTACACTTTGCACGTTTATGCATTTTGTGTTTGATTGTGCATTTTAAGTTTGAATACCTATTATAGAAGTTGTAAGCTTAGTAGTTTAAATGGTCTTAAAATAATTTAGATGGTAGAATAAGGTTTAATGTATGCTAAATAAGTGAAAACAATAGAGAAATAATGATAAAATAGGTGTATGGATGAAATGTACACTTAACCAAAGTTGTGTAAAAAGGGCAAAATGGTAATTTTGTATAATATGGTTAAAATGTGTATGATTGAGCTATATTTGGATGATTAATCAAGTTATTATAATGTTTAATAGAAGGGAATACAATATGTTGGAAATGTGGTGTATTGTTTGTGTGTTGTGTGTATGGAATTTGTGTGCATGGAATTTGTGTGCACATGTATAGGTTATATGCGAGATGTGATGAAACATAAGCTATAATGTATGTGTTATTGTAATGTTAACTTTGAATATGGAACATGAGTCATCTAATGAGAAATATGAATGGTTTATATTGGAATCAATGATGTAAATAAAGATATGATTATAATCACATATTAAACTTATACTGCATAAGCACTTGTATGTAAACGCAGTAGGAATAGAATGCTATGATTGTATTTTGAAAAGGCATGTTACGGTGTAAACCTGTACTACACAAGTTAGGTTCTTATAACATGCTTGTGTGTGTGGATGAGAATATATGTTGTGATATGACTGCTTGTGAGATTGGAATGAGATAAGGACCAGAAGCATCTAGGATATTGGTGAATGATTGAGATGATATAGAAGTGTTATTTTCTATAGGTTTTATTTGTGATATGTCATGATGCATCCATTATGCTTCCAAAATTTTGTTGTAACATGATAGATATAATAATAAGTATGATTTCTATATAAAATGGTTTTAAGAAGAAAATGGTAAAGTTGAGATAAGTTTGTTTTCATGTCATTTCTTATTTGAATTAATAATAATTCAGGTAGGAGGTGTCATAATGTGGCATCCCATATTTGGATTTGGCTACTAGGTTGATGAAGGGGTGCTACATTTTATGGTATCAAAGCTTAGGTTTAGGCATTTCTAGATGTATTAGACTGCATATGAGTGCCATAAGCTTGATATGTATATACATCACATGATGCTGCATTGTTTGAGGTTGATATTCATTTCTTGATACAGATTAAAGATGAGTGGATCGAGGTTGCCAGCTAGTGAAGAAGAAGAGGGGCAAAGTTATGCCCCAATAATAATTATTATGTCGACACGTACAGAAGCCTCAGTGCTTAGTGATGTAGCACAATCTGCACTTACCCAGCTAGCACAAACACAACCACCATGGATGCAGCAGATGATAGAACTATTAAGATATACAATTTTATAATTGTTATTCCAAAACCACCACTAATGTCATAACCACTAGTATAATAGCAACAACCATCATACGCACTCCAAAAAACTTATCTAGAATGAGTTATAAAGATGCAAGCTATTGATTTTGAAGGAGCAGATATAGATGATGTTGTAAAGGTAAAATACATATTGGAAAAATAAAAAGAATTTTAAAGCAATGAAAATGTACTCTAGAAGAGTGACTGATTTTTTCCATATTGCTATTACAGGAGGAGGTAGTCCTTTTGGTGGAAAGTAGTTTTAGAACATAAAGCTTCAACAGTTGTATCCTGTGAGTTTTTCTTATAAGAGTTTAAGAAGAGATACATCATAAAGACTTACGTAGAAAAAAAGAGACAAGAGTTCCTTAATGTGAAACAAAAAGGAAGATCAGTTTCCTAATATGAGAAAGAGTTCCCAAAATTAAGTAGGTATGCAAGAGAGATAATCCGCACTAAAGAAGACAGATGCAGGAGGTTCGAAAAGGACCTCAACATAGGGATTAGACTATAGATGGCAGTGAACAAGATTAATAAGTTTGCTAAGTTAGTCACAGAAGCATATGCTATAAAAGATATACTTAAAGAATAGAGAGAGAATTTATAGAAGAGATCTTTTACTATAGGATAAACTAGCTTAGCCCTAAAAATGGATAAAAGGTAGAGGGAAAATCCAATTGCTCAATCATCACAAAGGAAAGATCAAAGTTATGGATTTAGGCAAATAGGGTAGTTTAAACCACATTAGTAGAGACTAGCTTTTAGTCTACTAGTCTCTACAGCTAGAAGAATAATCCCTACATGTCAGACATGTAGAAATAGATATAGAGGAGTTTGCTAGAGAACTATTCCAAGTGCATGTTATAGATATGGATCCATAGGGCATTATCAGAAAGGTTTCTTGAAGAAAATAAATGACTCCTCTTAACTTCATGCATCATTACAAACCCCAGCTAGGAGTTAGTGGGATAATAAAGGAGATAAAGCTAGTGGTAGTTAAAGGCATAGACCAAAGACTAGTCAGAGGATAGAGACTTAGGCTCTAGAATGATAGTATGTTATCAGTTCTCAAAAGGATATATATATTCTTCTGATGTTATGGTTGGTACATTTATTTCTTTAATTTACTTATTTTGGCATTAATTGATCTAGGCTCCACACATTCATACGTATGTACCACAATGGCATGAGAAAGAAGGTTACAATTAAAATCCATATACATAGAAATCATGGTTAGTAATATGATAGGATAACATGTAATTATTGATAGAATATGTAAGAATTGTCCATTGGCTATCCAAGGACAAACCTTTCTTACAAATGTTATCAAATTGCTAATTAATTGGTTTGGTGTTATTCTAGGTATGGATTGGTTGCCTAGACATCATGCTACGATGGATCATAGATAGAAAAGGCTTACTCTTGAGACAGTAGATAGAGATGAAATCATAGTTGTTGGTGAAGGAAATGACTTTTTGTCTAATGTTGTTTCCATAATGGCAATAAGACACATGATTTAAAAATGTTGTCAAGCATATTTGGCACATGTGGTTGATACAGAAAAGGTAAAACTTGATATCAATCAGATACCCATAGTGGTAGAGTTTTCTAATATCTTTCCAGACGAGTTGCTAGGATTACCACCTGAGCATGAGCTTGAATTTGCTATTGAAGTATATCTAGGCATAGCCCAATTTCAATAGCATCTTATAGAATGATTCCCATAGAATAAAAAGAATTGAATTGTAATTATAGGGGCCATTAGATAAAAGGTTTATTAGACCTAATGTTTCACCATGTCAAGCATCAATGCTATTTGTAAAGAAGAAAAATGGTTCCTTAAAACTTTGTGTTAGCTACAGGCTATTGAATAAAGTGACCATCAAGAATAAATACCAACTACCTAGGATCAATGCTTTGTTTGATCAACTTAGAGGATCATGTGTATTTTCAAAGATTAACTCGGGATCTAGGTAATATTAACTCTAGATAAAGGAGTTTGATGTGCCTAAAATAACTTTTTGTACAAGTTATAGGCATTATGAATTTTTAGTGATACCTTTTAGGCTAACTAATAGTTTATCCATATTTATGGATTTGATGAACTAGATATTCAAGCCATATTTAGATTAGTTTGTTATCGTGTTCATTGATAACATTTTAGTGTACTCTAAGACCAAAGATGATAATAAATTGCATATAAGGCTAGTATTGCAAACTTCAAGAGAGAAGCAACTTTATGCTAAACTGAGCAAGTGTGAGTTTTGGTTGGTTGATTTAGCCATTTTAGGATACATTGCTTTAGCTGAAGGAATTAGAGTATATCTAAGTAAGATCAAGGCTATATAAGAATTGAAACCTCTGAGAAATGTGATAGAGATTAAGAGTTTCTTAGGATTAACTAGATATTATATGTGGTTCATGAAAGGAATTTCACTGATTGCAACTCCTTTGACATGATTTTTGAGGAAGGTTGTGAGATTTAAGTATGATGACAAATTCCAAGAGTGTTTTGATAAAGTGAAAATTGTGTTAATAGAAGCCCTTATCCTTATGCTACCTAAGCTAGGGAAGGATTTTGTTGTTTATAGTGATGCTTCTCATAATAGGCTCGGGTGTGTGTTAATGTAGAATGGCAAAGTAGTGGCTTATGCATCTAGGCAGTTAAAGCCTCATGAAAAAAAAATTATCCAACTTATGATTTAGAGCTAGCTGCCATTGTTTTTGCCTTGAAGATATAAAGACATTGTCTTTATGGTGAGAAATGCTACATATAGATAGATCATAAGAGTTTGAAATATCTTCCTACATAAAAGGAATTGAATTTAAGATAATAAAAGTGGATGGAATGGATAAAAGACTATGATTGTGTGATTGATTATCATCCAGTAAGGTGAATGTAGTAGCAAATGGATTGAGTTAGAGATTTTTAATGTGCTTTGATACCAATGAATGTTCGATTGTTGTATCAAAAAGATGTAGTTTTGTTAGCATAATTGTAGGTAAAACCTAGCTTGATTTAATTGATGAAAGAGGCTTAGAAGGATGATATCTAACTCATAAATGTAATGAGTTTGATTAAAGAGGGATAGCCTACTGAGTATGAGATTAAAGTAGATGGATATTTTAATTACCATGACAGGCTATGTGTGCCGAATATAGAGGATATTAAGTAGTAAATACTATAGAAAGCTCATAATTCACCATATGCTATGCATCCTAAGAGCATAAAAATGCATCTTGATTTAATATCATATTATTAGTAGGCTAGAATGAAGAAAGAAATTATAAAGTATGAGGCTAGATGTCTTACCTATCAACTAGTGAAAGTAGAACACCAAGTTCCTTTTGGATAACTTCAACCTATAGCAAAACTAGAGTGGAAATAGGAGAGAGTTACCATGGATTTTGTGGTTGGATTACCTATGACAAGGAGTAAATATGATATATTAAGAGTAATTATGGATAGATTGGCAAAGACAACATGTTTTATCCCAGTAAGAATGCTTGTAAGAATGAATTATTCACTTGAGAAACTTGCTCAACTATACATAGATGAGATTATGAGGTTCCATGGAGTACTTATATCCATCATATTAGATAAAGAGCTAAGATTTACATCAAGATTTAAGAAAATGTTACATAATTCTTTGGTTATTCATCTTACATTCGGTACTGCTTTTTATCAATAAATATATGGTCAATCTAAGTGAGATATTTAGGTACTTGAATATGTGTTAAGGAATTATGCTATTAATTTCAAAGGTAATTAGGATCAATTCTTATCATTGATAGAATTTGCACACAATAATAGTCATTAAGCAAGTTTGGAAATAGCACCATATAAAGCTTTATGTGGGAGAAAATGTAAAACTCAATTGTGTTGGAGTGAAGTAGGTAAAAATAAGCTAATATGATTTAATTTGATAAAAGATGCAGAAGAAAAAGTCAAGATTATCAAAGATTGGTTGAAAGTAGCTTTAGACAAGTAGAAATCATATGCAAATTTGAAAAGAAAATCGATTGAACACAATATAGGAGATAAAGTTCTTCTTAAAGTGTTGCCTTGGAAGAAGGTGCTAAGGTTTAAGAGGAAGGGCAAGCTAAGTCCAAGATTCATTAGTCCATATGATATAATAGATTATGTGGGACTAATAGGATATCAATTAGCAATACTACTAAAGTTACATCTAATTCATGATGTTTTTCATGTTTTCATTCTAAGGTGACACATATCATATCCTTCTAATCTAATAATAGCAGAAGAAGTAGAAGTATAGCTAGATCTCTCATATGAAGAAGAGCTAGTTCAGATTTTGGCACGTGAAGTGAAAGATTTATGTAATAAAGTAGTGCCATTAGTAAAGGTGCTATGGAGGCATCACAACTCACAATAAACAACTTAGGAAAGTGAGCAATAGATGAAGGAGCAATATGTGCATCTTTTTTAAACTTGGTAAATTTCAAGGATGAAATTTCTTGAGAGGGGAAGAAATGTAATGCCCATAAAACCTAGCTTTATGAATATTACTTCTTGGGTTATGATTAGAGTTCTCGAGTAGTATGCCACACTAAAGTGACTTAGGGGGGGGGGGGTACTAGCCATGAAACTTCAATGGGTAAAATAAGGCATGAAATAAAAGAATTTAAAGTCCACTAAACCAAAAAATTCTTTTATGTCGATATTTAGTGGATAGTAACCTTAGTTTGAGTTGTGATATAAAAAAGGTTAGGATGTGCTTAGACTAACCCAAAAATAGCATAAGCTAAAGGTAAAAAAATTCTAACTAGTCCAATGGTGAAGAAATCATAATTTTCTGACATCGATAAGTATTTCTTTTGAATTTCTTATTTACGCGATTGAAAAGTTAAGCATGTTTCCATTGGCTTTTTGGCACAAAGTTTAAGGAGTCACTTAATCATGAAATTCTAGTTTTTTTGGTGTCTCAAGAAGTAATTTTGGTGATCATAAAGTTTAAGAATAAAATTTCAAAGGTTAAAACATTAAATAGGAAAAAAACTTACCACTGGATTATTAAGTGATTAAATCATGTATGTCCATATGATTAATATATGAAGATGATCTCATGTGAGTGTAACACACAAGATAACATTTTCATCTTCTTCCTCTAATGGTGAAGGTGATGCCATTCCCTTAGAAAACCCATTCACCCATTTTTGCTTCAAATACCCAAAAAACATACGGGAATGTAACAACCCCTGCCTATTCTCGAAGAAAGCAGGCAAAGAGTGTTACTTCCCATGAGGTCACCTATCTTCAAATTTCCCTAGGGGCCTTTCATTTCATTTATACTCAGGTTCATCCTATTCAATGTGAAAATTTTATTTAAGGGATTCAGTGGTCTATGATGAACCTCCTATGCATATGACACTCATATGTTTGATTTTATTGCCAAATCTTATCCTAGGCTATTACTATAGCTAGGAGCTAGTGATATATAACTATAAGTCAACACACTATCTATCTAAACATTATACCACCTAACTACTCACAGTAACATGAATGAGTGCCTTTATTTATTAAAGCATCACAATTTAATTAGACAACATTATACTTGGATAGTCTTTGGCTACACTGCTTCTCGTGCTCATCATACAATCCAAATCCATCACTTGCACATTGGACACCCGATATGCTGATTATACACACAGTGGTGAATTTAACCAAACATACATTATATTGTAAACACAATCATGCACACAATCACTTATTAATATCATCTACTAATTATCTAAAATCTTTTAATTAAGGTTTCTTGTCATCCTTTTCCTCTTAAGGCAGTGGTTTGAGGCTATTTATTAATTTGCTTATATTACATCATCTAGACCATTGACCAAGGTTTCTAAAGCTATTCTTATCTTTGGTTACTAATGAGTCACATTAGTATCCCTTTATGCCTTTAACTTTTCTAACACTTAAGTTACTTAATTTAACCAATTTATCAGTTCATTCTCATTTATCATGTGGTTAGTGTAATTAAATAAGCCCCTTTTATCTTATATGTGTAGGTTACTATATGTTTTACTTTAATTAGGTGTTTCTTTCAAGATTTGTTTAAGAGGGTCTTACATTTTATTCTTTTTTTATAATTTATTTTCCTTCTGTATGCTTTCATTTCCCACCATGATTCAATCAGTCTTTTACTTCCCTCAAGATTCCTACTAAGATTATGTGGGTTTATTAAGTCTCTTCTTATAGCTTATTTTTTGTCGTTATTACATTTGCTCTCAAAGCCATCTTAATCATGATAATTATGATATTAGTTCTTTTATTAGTATTATTAAATCTATACCAATACCTTAATTATTCCATTTATACCCTTTAGGTTCAAGAAGAACTCCTAACCATTAGATAATAGGAAACACGATGTGCAGTGGCTCCCATTTTAGGCCTTAGTAGTTGTATCTACCTGGTCCAAGAATCGAACAAATACCAAGCTATATAGTGGCCTATATTTTGGACCTCAGAGTTTGTACACACCCTTCACCTGATAATAGGGATTAGTTCTTAAGAGCCTTCCACTATCAGAAAGGCAGATAGCTAGGATAAGTCCATGGACCACCCAATATCTACAAAGGGGATAATAAGGATCAGCCCCTAGGACCTCCCAATATCCCAATACATATCATCATCATAAGTAATACATCTAGTGAATAGTAGAGATTAGCCCTAGGGATTAAATAGTGGCATGATAAATCCTAGCCATCCATGTTTAACTAATGGATTAAATAATGGCATGATAAATCCTAGCCATCCATGTTTAACCTATAATTATTAACATGGAAAATGTTTAAAAGATATTAAAAGATAAATACACATGGATTTAATATAACCATCTAGGTGTAAACACTATTTTTTAATGCCAACCATCCATTTACCATATAAATATGTAAATAATAATTAAATATTCATTTTTTTAGCCCATACATGTCTCTCCTCCCCTCTTTATGGCTAAAATTCATTCTTCCCTTTCTCCACCATTTTTACACCTTTATTTTTCCAAATAATCACTAAATAATACATAAGAAAGATCTCTCTTTTTTCTTAACACATTAGCCCCTCTAAATTGGTTGGAAAGAGATGAATTTTAATGGGTGGAAAGAGAAAAAAGATGGATGTTTTTGGTCACTCCAAAGTAGGTAACTTGATTTCAAACCAAGTGATTTTTATGAAGTTATTTGAGGTGTAGAAATGGATTTATGGAATTATACATTGAGGTTTTGTGTTTAATAATATTTTTGATGATTTTTATGGGAGGGAATGGTTATGGAAGTTTGAGGATTTAAAGGTTTGATGGTGGAAAAGAGTGATGGAAAAGATATTGAAGAGAATAAAATGAATTTTATATAGAGAAAAGCTTAGATACATGTATTCTAAACTATGGTTAATGTATGTTTATAGTTTATATGAGATATGGTTGATGTATTATTGCAAATGGATAAAATGTGTAGATGGAATTGATATAAAGTTTTTTGTTCAGATATTTAGGGGTGAGAAAAATAAAGAAAAGAAGGAATGAAATTTAATTGGTATGAGTTTACATTATTCAGGGAAATTTTAAGAATTATGTGTATTATGGAAGTTGTTAGTTAGCTTGAATGCTTACTTTTAGTTAAAACTAATGTTAAAAGACATCATTAGGATTTAAAGGAACTATGTTAAAATGATGAAATAAAATAGGCAAGAGGAAGAACCAATTATGATCAAAATGTTAACATTAAGCAATATTAGCCATTTTATGTTAATTAGGTATCTAGTGTAATTAAATTGTATATATGGATAAAGAAATTGATGTAGAAAAATAGATAGGTTAAATAAATATT
>CANXYI011651236.1:0-13171 GCA_948208565.1 Hura crepitans
TACATTTATTTAATTTTAATCACACATACTTACTTATTAACATAATATGAGTACACTTATATATATACATTCTTATTCCTAAGTAATTTAAGCTAGCATATCCTTCTTACATGCCATATCCATAAGCAAAACACACCTATACACATACATTCATCAAACATTTCTATATTACAATGCAAACTTACTTCAAAACCAAACCAAAAACATGCCAATTACCATGTTTCCATACCATACCTTCAGTAATGCCCTTAGGCTAGCTCTCGACTAACATGCCAACAAACACACACACACTAGCACAATTCTCGACCATATAGAATTTAAACATCATTTCTATTATCTTTCATTAAATCAACAACAAATATTTGAGTTCACGTACCTCAATTTACAAGAGAGAAAATAGCCACCACTTCAAAGTCTTCAAGCACCCAATTTGTAGCCCTTCAACCATGATAGCTTTCTTTTCTCCCCATTAAGCAACTTGTCCATTAATTTCCCTCAAAAACCATTCAAACACATCCTATTAAACCTTAGGCATCCCAAACAACCATTAAGGGCATAAAATAGGCAAAGAAATCAAAAGTAAAGGCATAGAAACTCACTAAACTCACTTGATGGACTACTTCTAACCATGAAAGCTTTAAAGAATTTTAATGAATTCTAGAGAAGTCCTTTTGCTATAATTTCTTTTCCTTCATGTCCCTAACAAACAAAGATGATTTTTAGTGGTGATAGCTTTCTAAATTTTATCAAGGAAGAAGATGAAAATGGTGATTTTCCCTATAAGTGGCATCGATAGGTAGAGAAAAAAGAAAGAAGAAATTTCTTCTTTGTGAGTGGCTTTTGCCACTTGTCCCTATGTTTTGCCATGTGTCATGGCTCTTAGGTCACTTGGCATGATATGGGGGGGGGGGGTCCCACGACCTCCCAAACCATCTTGAAATAGCTCAATTTAGGTAGAAACTTCAGGAAATTTTTTAAAATCATAGGGAACTCAAAAAATTATGCTGTTTGTTTTAAAATTCCTTATTTAATCCCATCTACATGTAAATTTTTGCTATTAAATTGCATTGATAGGGCAGTTCACAAGCTACGTCAATTTACATGCCTACCATGAAAATTATGAGAATTTTAAATGACCTTAGAATTTAAAAATTCTTTCACAAATGGACTCAGTGGAATTTTTAAGCTTCAGGGTTTGATATTTTTAGGTCTGTTTGGGCACCTCCCTGGTCATTCCCAACTCGACCAATTTTTACAACATAGATCAGTAGCTTATAACCCAAAATATATTATTGGTTTTGCTAAATTTTAAAATTTTTCCTTTTTCATCATTTTAAAGCCCCTCAAAGTTTCATGACCAGTGTTATTGCCTCGATTCTCGTGTAAGTGATTGAGCACCCCGGGCACACTTCCTGAACTTAGTGGTAATGTTCACGTAGCCTCAATGCATAGTCATTAAAATTACACAGCCTTTCAAGCATTATAAAGGTGTCCTAGCTCCCTAGGAACCCTATGTAAGCCTTAAAGGTAATATTCATGAAATCTCAATTTACGAGCATTACAACTTAACTCATTTCAAACCCTTATAACTTTATTATCATGTATGTATAAAACACTACATTATTCAACTCACATACCTCAAAAATTCAGCCATAGACATCTTTCACATATACCATATTTATTTACTCAATACCCAAGCATCATTCCATAATCATATAATCCATTTGATAAGCACATAGCATAAAAACTTGTGTAAATGTATGAAAAATATGCAATTAAACACACCCTATTATCATTGTTACCATAACATTATCCACTCTAAAAACATCCATTTCCATACCATCATCATGATATTATACCTCATTTAAATTACATAAGACATGCCATAACCAATAAAAGCCAACATTTCTTTAACCAAACATATCATAACAACATAGACATTAATATTAAATTAGAGAGACATTCAACCATTTGCATAATCATAATCAATCCATCAATTTGATCATCATTCAAGCATCATAACATGCTTAAATAATAAGATAACATATGAAATAAGCATTACTTAGCATTTTCATCAATTACATATAGTCACATACGCATATACACAAACTTTTTACTTAGGACATGCACATATCAAACATTTTACTTTAATTTCACTTAATTTTTTAGTCAAATACATCCACAAGGCTTGTCTATACTTTCACTTAACCTTTGCTCTACCCTTTGTCACTTTGCTCTATAAACACAAATAGTTTCATTACAAAAAAATTCCTATAAAACCATACGAGCTTCAAATATGAAATCTAACTTAAAAAATACACTCTTGTGAACCTAGAAAAAATACCAAACTTTAGAAAAACATACCTAAGAAAAATAAGATTACAATTCATCGAGACTTAAAACCACATAAGTCTGTCATTTCTTCTTGAAATTCTTACTACAATCAATGTCTAGAGATCACGAAGGCTTGCATGTAAGGCTTAGATGTTAATTTAAAGGCTTAAAAAGAGGAAAGAGAAGAAAAAGAAAAGAAGCCTTAAAGCTTCAAGCCATCAACTATGAGGGATGGAGAGAAGAAGAAGATTATGTTACTATTCTAATATTGACTCACTTATTCACTTTGACTTATATAGGTCTTTTAAAAAAAATAAATCTCTTTCTCCTTTCACCTTTTTAATACTTAAACAACTCTTTTTCTTCCCTTTATTTAACCTCTAATTAAACCATAAAAATTACATGATCCATGTACCATAAAGCCTCTAAAAATTGAAACTCAAATGTTAAGAAAAATCAACAAAAATGTCACTTCTTATTTTTACCCAAGTTTGTAAAAATACTTCCTCATATCCAAAATTTCCAACTCCATTGCCAGTGGACTATTTTGAATTTTTGAGTATTTAGGTTGTGTTAATCCTTGAATTTTTTGAGTAAAAATTAAATATTTTATAGTTTAACTAAAACTTTGTCAGTATTCATGTGAAACTACCATAAAACATAACTGTCATTTTTAACCATCTAAATGTCCTCATTTTTCACTTCAAATTTTGCCCAAAATTATTTCATGATTAATATTTCCATTTAGTATGATTATTGTGATCTGGGGCTCGAAAAACACTATTCACACCTTGGAAAGTACTATTCATAACACTAAGATTTTTGGGCATTACATTTCTTCCCATTTTAGAAGAAATTATGTCCTTAAAATTACCCAGTTTAAACAAGTGAAGGTACTATCCTTTAGTTGAGCTTTACTCTCCTAAGTAACTTTTACCATGCCATGGTGTCTTTATAGCATTTTCATTAAAGGCACTAATTTTTTTGATATCTTTTTCATTGATCTAGGTATGATTTTTATCGATTTCTCTTTATAAGGTAGATGAAGTTGTATCTCTACTTCCTTTGCTATCAAAACATTTGAGAGATTTGATATGTACCTCCGAAGCATAGACACCTAAAAGATGTTATGTATATGCTAAAGCTTAGGAGGTAAAGCTACCCTATAGGCTACTATCCCCACATGTGGAATCACTTCGTATGGACTAATAAACCTCAGATTTAACTTGCTCTTCTTACCAAACTACAAAACTTTTTTACAAGGCAAAACTTTAAGAAATACCTTGTCTGCCACTTTATATAGAACATTTTACCACTTCAGGTTAGCATATGACTTTTATCTATCTAAAGCTACCTTTTAAATCATTTATGATCTTCACCTTTTGTTCAACATCTTTGAACAAATCTGGCCCTATAAGCTTAGTCTCATTTAGCTCATTCTAGCATAAAAGGATTTTTACACTTTCTTTTATACAAAGCTTTATAAAGAGCTATTCCTAAGCTTGCTTAATAGCTGTTGTCGTAAGTAAACTCAGCTAAGGAAAGTTATCAATACAACCTTCCTTTGAATTTGATAACATAGCTTCTCAACATAACCTCAAGCACCTATTAAAACATGCTTTAGCATGAACATCACACATATAACTTAGCATTAAAATCACTCAACTATCAAAAGTTACTTGAATAACTTTTTCTAATTGACCATCAATTTGAGGATGAAATGATGTATTAAAACTCAATCAACTACCCAAGGTATTGTGAACTCTCTTCCAAAAATACGACGTAAACCTCGAGTCTCATTCTAATATAATGAAAGTAGAAACTCCAGACAATTTGATGGTCTCATCAATATATAACTCCACAAGCTTCTCTAAAGAGTAATCTATCTTAACTAGTATAAAATGTGCTACCTTGGAAAAATGATTTATCATAACCTAAATAAAATCACATTTGCTTCTTGTCATTGGTAAGACAATAGCAAATTCCATAGTGGCCCTATCCTATTTCCACTTAGGAATTGGAATAGGATTAAGCAATTTAGAGGGAACTTGGTGCTCAGCCTTTACAAATTGGCAAGGCACTTGGTCACAAACTTAAACACATCTCTTTTCATACATAGCAACCAAAAAGAAGTCTGTAAATCTTAATACATCTTAGTGCTACTAGGATGGAAAGCATATGGAGCACTGTAAGCTTCCTATAAAATCTACTTCTTTAGTTCTTTCACAACTAGAACACATACTCTGTCATGGTAGTATAAACAACCATGGCTCTTGATCCCATACTCAGTAGGCTTTACCACTTGTATAAAACTTATCACACTCATCAACTTAGAATCATTTTTTGAGAATCCTTCACTAGTTGCAACAAATTAGGGTTCACTTACAGCTCAGCCAAAAGAGTACAATCATAATAAAATTAAGCATGGCACTTATAGCTTTCATAGTTGACATAAACTTTCTACTCAAAGCATTAATTACCACACTAGCATTCCCTAAATGATAATTAGTGAAATAATCAAAATCCTTGATTAATTTCATGCATTGTCTCTATCTTAAATTCAACTCCTTTTGAGTAGGAAGATATTTTAAGCTCTTATGGTCCATATAAATATAACATTTTTCTCTATTGAGATAGTCTCTCTAAATCTTTATAGAAAAAAATTGTTGCATACATTAAATAATGAGTATAGTAGTTCTTCTCATGCAGCATCAATTATCTCAAAGCATATGTAATAACATTACCTTCTTATATAAGAGCACACCATATACCATAATGAGATGCATCACTATAGATGGCAAAATCCTTCCTAGACACAGACTGTACAAGGATAAGAGCTTTTATCAACATGAACTTTAACATATCAAAACTCTCTAAACATATGTCATCCTAAACAAACTTAACATATTTCCTTAACTAATGAGTCATAGGTGCTACAATGAAGGAAAACCCTATAACAAGTTGTCTATAGTAACTTATCAAACTTAGGAAAATTCTAATCTTTGTTGTGTTCTTGTGAAGCTTCCATTCCTTTACAACTGTAATCTTGTTAAGATCAACTCAAATACCTTCTGTAGAAGCTACATATCCTAAGAAAGACACATAACTTAGCCAAACTCACATTTGCTGAGTTTGGCATAAAGTTTCTCTTGCCTCAACATTTGAAGAACTATTATCAGGTGCTGTTCATGCTCTTTTTTAATTTTCAATTAAACAAGAATATCTTGGAAGACAACTACGACAAATTGATCCAAGAAAGGTTAAAAGACAATTTCATAAGTTCCATAAAATGCTATAACTGCATTGCTAACCCCAATTGGCATTATGAAAAACTCACAGTGGCTAGCTATATTTATCTCCTTAACCATTAAGTTGTAATACCTAGATCTTAAATCAATCTTGGAAGACACCCTATCTCCTCTAAGCTGATCTAATATATTATTTGCTCATGGCAGAGGATAATTTTTCTTGATGGTCAATTTTTTCCACTATTGGCAATCAAAACATAACTGAAGAGAACTATCTTTCTTCTTAACAAACAAAACTAGTGCTCCCTAAGGTAATACACTCAGCTTTATGAAAACCATGTCAAGTAAATCTTGCAACTGAATCCTTAACTCTTTTAACTCTAGAGGAGCTATCCTATATAAAGTTATAGAAACCAATGCACTACTAGGTAGAATGTAACAACACAAAAATTTTATAATTTTATGAATAATATTTTTATTCCCTAATATATAGTTCTCCTAAGGGTCAGGGTGTACTGAAGTTACTAGATGAAAGTATTAGCCTTAAAATAATATTCGGTAAAGTTTGAAGTTAATCGAAGTTTAATTGGTTTGTTACAAACACTAAGAAAAATTTTCAGTGGTGTTTTATGAATAGTAACCAAAGTAAAGCTAATTCAAAATAATTTTCAAAGTTGCTCAAAAAATTTTTAAACTATTTGACATGATACTCAAAAATTCCATTGAGTTTAATGGAACTTGAATCGAAATTTTCTGAGATCAAAAAGTATTTTTTTTGAATTTTGGGAAGTGTAAAATTGACATTTTAATTTGTTTCTCTTTGATTTTTGAACCATAATTTTTATTGTATTTAGAGACATAATTTAGCTAATTTCAAAAAGTGGAATGATAGAAAAAGGACTTAAAATGAGGAAGAAATGAATTTTTAAAGTAATAAAAAAATTAATTAATTTTCACCTACAAATACCATTATAACTTTGACTTTTTTGTCAAAGTTACATATTTCTTCTCTTCCAACTAGCCCAAGAAAACCTGATAGCCTTTAATGTAAGTTTTTCCTTTTTTTTTCTTCCTTAATCCATCAAAATTAAAGCTTAAATTCATAAAATAATTAAAGCAAATAAGTTTATAAAGGTTCTAGACAATATATTTAGTAATATTTCAGTGAAAATGAATGATTTTTCATGTTTTTAGCTTAAAGGGATAATGCCCATTTTTTGATCGGGTAAGGTTTTCAAGAAACTGATATTTTTAAAATATTAAGTAGTTGGCCAAAAGTAAAAAAAATGTGGTTGTTAGAATTTTTTTAGGTATCGTATGAATTTTTACGATTTTTCTCAAATCAAATCTATAATAAGCATTTGCTGAAAAGGAGTGTGAGCATGATAAGGGTAAAGCGAAGGTGTAAATAAGCTTTATAGGGTATTTTGAGTATGTTAGGTATGTGCAATAGACTTAATTAGTGCATTTATTACATGCTCTAATTTATACATATTGTATGTAAGTGTGTGTACATATGGATAAGTGATAATTCAATATATAAATGGATAATTAATATGTAAATTGAGCTTAAGAGATAATGTGAAATGTGAATAGTCAAATAGTGAAAGAATTAATTTATGTGTGTGTATACATAAAGGCCAAATAGACTTATGATTATGTGTGTGTGCATTTTATGCTAAAAAGTGTATATAATTTAGCACAAAATGACTTTGAATGATAAATGAGAAATCTATGAATATGTGATATGTTGAGATTGAATAAAAAATGCATAAGGTATGTGTGTACATCTATAGCCAAAATAGCCTATTTCTAATGTATGTAAATACATTTAAATGATCATAAAATGAAATGTTTGATATCATATGTTGGAAAAGTTATTAAATGTTAAGAATTGAGTTTATAGCTTAGAATGAGAATATATAACTCATATGGGTGATTAATACTTGTGAATTAGTGCTTAATCACTGGAAAAAGGGGAAATAATATAATACTATTGGTTTTATCAAATTGTGATCATGTCAACGTTAAAATGAGTTATTTAAACTTAGTTACAAAGGTGAAATTAACAAAAGGTTAAAATAGCCCATGTAACTAACAACCTAGATAAGGATAGGTTGACTGGTCAACTAGGGATAGATAGCAACTGCTAGACACTTCAGTGTTGATTTTGGTTACGAGTCTACTCATAGTTTGACCTTAAACCCATTTTTGATTATATTAGATTTCTATGCAGGTGCAACCACCGTTTAGGTCCTACAGGGCCACTACACGGGTCTACACTAGTGCAGTAGCCATTTAAGTCCGAAATAAGGACCACTACACATAACAAACCCATTATCCATAGGTTTCATGTTCTCATAAAAATATGGGTAGTATAAAAATGATTATACACATTAAATCATTATAAACTAGAGAAATTATACACTACATAATTTTAAATATGTAAATGTTTTGTTTTATAAAAGTGTATATATATACATGGCATGATTCATGATAAAAGCATGTTTGTTAAATTGGTGTTTGATAATAATATACAATTTGTTAGAATAAATATGCCTATATGATTACACGCAATAATTATTTTGATTACATCACTAAGCAATTTGCTTAACGCATCATTTTGTTTGCTATGCATAGGTAAAAGGAACAACTGAGCCACACCTTGGCATATCCACACAAGCAAAAGGAGACTTTGCTTTTTAGTATATTTTATTAATGTATTAGATTTATGTAATGTATTGACTATAGAAAGTCGCACTCTTATGTTGGTTATGTATTATTATGGGCTTAAACCTTCGTATGTAATATTATGTAGTTATGTAAATGGGTCTTTATTATAAACTTAAAAGTGTTTTAAATTGATTTATGCATGACCAGCGTCTCTTCTTGAGGTTGAGACGGTGTTGTTGATATGGTGATATTAGAGTGATCAGAAGGATCACAAAGAAGTGGAGATGTACAGAAAAGATTATTAAAGTGTTTTTATAGGTTTAAAAATTTTTGGATAGTGCCCAGTATAGTCGTTATGTTGCCAAAATTTTGGCACGACGATTCCAAATTTTAAACTAGCAATTTATTTTTAAGGAAGATTTTTTTATAAAATATAAAAGGTAATAATTTATTTAAAATTTCTAACTTCCCTAAAATGTTAAATAAAAATAATAATGAAGTTTTAATAATAAGATCGGATAAAATGTTATGTAGCACTCTTTAGTCGGCTATGGCGATTAGACTAGGTAAGAGGTGTCACATAAGTAATTCGTACTTTACAATTTTTATATCATTATAATTCTTAAACTCATTTTATTAGCATGAGACATAACATGTGCATTATATTCAAGAATGATGTGCAATTAGAGGTCATGTAACATCTAAACACATAATATGTCCATATTACTAATCAAGCACACATAAGGCTTCAACTACTTGTAACATCCCTTATAAGTCATTTATCATGACTAAAACCATAACATATGGCCACCACACCATTCGGCCAACATAGATCATTAAAGAGTACATACATTACTCACCTAGCATATAGCAAATTGATTAAGCATCAATAACACCTAAATTGAACCCACCATCACATGATGAATTTTGGCCCCACACACTTTATAACATAGCATACATCAATATCACATGCTAAGGCATTTCAACATCTCATAATCACACTATCATGCCTTCTTCTATTCAGTCCATACATCAAAATAACCAAAACATGCATTTATTCATTAATTATGCACATTCCATAATCAAATAAATTCAATGAAATACACTTAGCAAATGTATATTGCACCATTATTAAATGAACACTCAAGCATGCCCATTAAGCATAATTTGGCCAACCTTAATGCTCCCTTATTTCCTTCATTTATTACTCATTCATTATGCTACATACATTCACAAAATTCACATAATGCATGCCATTAGCATATTAATCCATATTCACTTCAATACACTCACATAATGCATATAATTTCCATATTCATATTAGCATAATTTTTAGCCATAAGAACAACATAATCACACCATTATTTCATCATCATACACATATTATGCGATAAAAAATTTCATGGCATAATCATAAATTCATAGCAATTAATCATTTAATCATAATTTGCACACATTTACACTTATACATATGCACACATTCACTTAGGGCATACAATAATTAAGCATTTTATATCGATTATACTTATAATTCATGTCAAAATGGACACGTGAGGCTTGACTATGCCTTCTTCTTTCCTTTGTTAATTCATTTCTCGCCTTGCTCAATTGTGGAATATAGATTCATTTTGTTAAAATCTGTATAAAATCATAGATCACTAAAAATAAAAATTGATCACATAGAAACACTCTTGGGCACTCAAGAAACATGGGAAAATTTTTAAAGTTCGAAAAAACTTACCAAAACAAAAATTGGTCACTATTCATAGGGGAGCGAAATCAAGCTTTCGTCTAATTTTTTTGTAAATTTTTGCTTAACTCTATGTCTAGAGGCTATAAAGGTGTTACCATTTAATTTTTGTGGCTTAATATGGGGTATTTAGAGGATTGAAGAATTGAGAATGGTGGTTTTCTCCCTTAGGTGTGTCAGCTAGAAATGGAGGAGAAGATGAGAGTTTTTGGCACTATTCAAACATTAACTATACTAAGAGAGCTTTGACTCTTATATATGTATAGTTTTTAGGAAAATTAATTCTTTTTCCTCTCTTTTTCCATTATTTTAAAATTGTGACTCACTTTTTTTCCTCTAATTTAACTCCTAAAAATTCAAAATGTTCCATAAGCCTTTAAAAATCAAAGCTCAAAAACTACAAAAAATCGAATAAAATGTTATAATTTTATATAACCCGATCTCTAAAAATTATAATTCTAGTGCCATTAGGCTATTTATAATTTTTAAGTATCAAGTTGTATCAATCCCTAAGTTTTCTAAGCAACTTTTGAATATTTTACGGTTCAGATAAAACTAGGTTACTATTTACTTAACACTATCGTAAAACTTAATTGTCATTTTAAATGATCTAAACGAATTCATTTTAACTTTAAATTTCACCCAAAATTATGTTATGATTAATACTTTTATTAAGTAAAATTAGTGCCCTTGGCCTCGAAAAAACACTATTCACATCTCGAGAAGTACTATTCATAACATTGGGATTTTTCAGGCATTACATAAACATTTATAGTGGCACTCATGTGTTGGTTTAGTGGGCTTAACTAGAGTTATGTAAATTATGAACACAAATTGTATAAGTAACTATAGTGAAAATATTGAGTAGATATATATGTGTATGAGTTGTATACTTGTATGTGATGAAAATCAGTGTGTCAAGATGTGTGGCAAAATGTATACCTTACATGTGTTGAGTGTTGATGATGCTTGTGATCCGAGTGGATGATGTTTGTTTGAGGAGGATTAGAAGGATCCTTTAAAGATGAATGGAGGTCAGAAATGTTATAGAAGTGTTTTTCTTATAGGTTAAAATTTTGGTTTACTTCGAATAGCCGTTATGCTACCGAATTTTTGTTAAAAAGAATACCTGAATTAATTTTAATAAAAAGGTAGTCATAGGTCTAGTTTAATAAGCTTTTGTTTTAAAGAGGGTTTTAAGAAGGTAATGAGTTTAAAGGTTGTTGATAGGCTTGGGTACCTTTGTGTCATCTTTTCTTTTTGGGTTTAATAATAGTTCGATTAAGGGGTGTCACATTAAGTGGTATCCAAGTGGGTTTAGGAGATCCTAGGTACATAAAGTTACATGAGTGCCATAAGATTAAGATCATGCATCATATAAGGCTACACTACTTGAGGCTAATAATTATTGCTTTTGTAGCAATTTGAAATGATTAAGCACACCCCACTAGGTTGTGACGAAGAGATGAAAAGTCATGCATTGATGATGATTCATGAGCTAGCTAGTTTAGAGGCTCCCATACCTTGTGATGTTGCACAACGAGCCCCTGTAGAAGCATAACTAGCGCTACTACAACAAATGATGGATTTGCTTAGATAAGCCATTACAACAGCTATTTCACATCCACTGTCAAAGCCAATACAACCTTCAGCATCCCAAGCATTGCAAAAAATATATCTAGAAAGAGTAAAAAAAATGGGGGCATAGATTTCTTGGGAGCATAAACTGATGATGTAGTCAGCATTAAGTATTGGTTAGAGATGACTATCAGGATCCTACAACAGTTAAAATATACATCAAAAGCAAACTTGATTTGCCACTTCCTTATTACAAGAGGAAGCATTCAATTGGTGGGAAACAGTGATAAAACATAAATTAGTTGAAGATTTGACTTGGGACCTCTTTTTATAAGAATTTAGGATGAGATACATCTTAAAGACCTACATTAAGAATAAGAGGTAAGAATTCATAGATTTGAAATGGGGGTGACAATATAAGTCAGAGTATAAAAAGGACTTTGCTCAATTGAGTAGATATGCAAAGGAAATTATGCCTATAGAAGAAGAAAGATGCAAAACATTTGAGAAAGTCATCAATAATGATATCTAATTGCAAGTGGTTATGGCAAAGATTAGGGAATTTGCTCCTTTGGTAGTGACTTCCTATATAGTGAAGGATATCCTAAAAGAAAGAAGAGAGAACTTTTATCCAAGGATAGGCTAGCTCAACTTTTGAAGCTGGCAAGAGGTAAAAGGGTCGCCAAACTTCACAACAATCTCAAAAATAAGGCTAGACATAGAGATTAGGGTAAGGATCATAATTTAGACTTAGATAGCAACAATAAGCTACCAGTGCACCTATTTCTATAGCATGAAGTGTACTAACTATATGTTAGTTTTATAGAAGGAGGTATAACAGGAGGGGGGGGGGGGGGGTTTATTGAAAGACCAAGTCTGGTGAATGCTTTATATATAGGTTTAAGGACCATTACTATAGTGACTACCCTCAGAAACAAGAATATGTTCCATAGCTTTAGGCTTCCTTACCCACACCTATGGAAAGCTAAAGGGAGAATAAAAGTGATATAGCTAGTACTAGTTAAAGATCGAGATCTGAAGCTCGAGCTCTTACATAACAATATAGAATCAAAGCTAGAGAAGAAGTAATTCTGTAGATGTGATGTTAGGTATATTCTTTATATTTGAATTACCTACTTTAGCTTTGATAGACCTAAGATCCACACGTTCATATATTTGTACTACATGAGCCTAAGATAGAGGGTTGGAACTTGAACTAATGAATATAGAATCATGGTTAGCAATCTAATTGGCCAACATATGATAGTTAGTAAGGTTTATAAAGATTGTCCTCTAATTGTTCAAGAACATGCATTCCCGATATATCTCATTTAGCTCCTATTTGATGACTTCAATATTATCCTAGGTATAGATTGGTTGTCTAAACATTAAGCCTTGGTAGATTGCAAATAGAAGAGTATCACTCTCAAAACAATAAATGGGAATGATGTGATAGTGGTTGGTGAAAGGAATTACTTATCTAATGTTATTTTAGCTATAATAGCTAGATAACTAATACAAAAAAGGTGTGAGGCATATTTTGTGACACCCTCTACTGGATTCTTGAAGAAATCCGATAGGTGATTGT
>CANXYI011651261.1:0-12502 GCA_948208565.1 Hura crepitans
AGTTCAAAGTAAAATCAACCTTGCTTTAATTTTTAATCTTTATAACACTTATATGGCCATTAATAGTCTATTTTAGCATCATAACATCACACTATACTCACTACTTCATTAAATGGGCAGTAACTAAGAGGGAGAAAATAATTATCGATATACTTAATTTCATGATCAAGCCTCAAATTCTATGCTTTCTCTTCAATTACTCACTCTTCCACTTATAAATTCAAGTTTGCCATAATTTTTATGGAAGAAGCATGAGTTTTTAATGAGCTAAAATAAAGAAAAGATAAAGGGGGAGAAGAGAGGAGGCATCAACCAAAGGAGAGAAGAGATGAAGTAATATTTATCTTTTCTCTCTCCTTAAAACCCTCATTTATATTCCAACTTTCAAAGGTTAAAATGAACCCACATGTTATCCATCCCATGATATCCTTAATCCTTCATTAAGAGTTAAAACCCATATAACTTGTTCAAACCTTGAGTTGTTATGTTAATTAAACTTGCTTTAATCCTTGGTTACTATATGTTATTTCATCTTATTTGCTTATCTACTACACAAATTTTATTTCTAATATTTTGACCTCAAAATGACTTTATTTAGTAATAATATGTTAACTGATCCTAATTCATGGATTATTCTTTTTGATCATCTAATTTGTACTTATTAAGCCTTGGGTAGTCCTAGTGCATTATTCACGGCCTAAAAATCACTATTCATAGCCTAAAAAAGCACTTTTCATGAGCTGGAGATTTTTGAGCTATTACAATAAGTGCTTTAATAAAATGTGTCTAGATTTTTCTTAAAAAAATCACAATAATAAAATGAATTTGTAAAAAATTGTATATGGGAACCAAAATTCCTAAAATAATTAATTATATAATTTAGTGTATGCGTAGCCCATATTTTAATATATTTGTATATAATGCCAAGTTGATTTGTAAAATAAACATGATTGTCTACATCTCTTTGTATTTTTAAACATGTGTGAGAGAAAGGATAAAATTATTAATTTAATAAGATTCATTTTATATTAATTTGAAGTATAAATAAGAGTATGATTTTGAACCATTCTTTGTTATGATCTTACAAGGTATTTCCCAACTTTTATTTGGTGGTGACCCTACCTACCTTATGGTACCTAGCTTGTATCTTCCAAATTGATCATTAAAAATTATTTTAGGATTCTTTGGAATGCCTTCTCATCTTTCAAGATTTGAGGTGATGTGAACTAGGTTGAGTCCTTAATCATTTTGTTAGTTTAGAGGGACTTGATGCGAATAGTTTCACATTGGCAACATAGCACTCCTAATTTTAAACATACAAAAAATTTTGAAAATTGTTGCTAGATGAATTCAATCCATTTTTTTTAAAAAAATATTAGTTTAATATATCCTAATTATCAAAGGCCCAATAAGTTAAATCTTTTCTCTTATGAAAAACTAAAAATCATTTCTTAATAGAAGTCCAAATCAGATATAAATGCAAATTATTATGGTATCCTAAGGGGAAGGCCAATTACTTGTGGCTATGGTATAGTGCATTATCAAGGTTATTATCCTCTAAATAGGGTCATTCCTAACAAGTCTTTGTAATCATGACTATTAACAACCAATTGGTTCACCATTTTTTATACCATTAGATAAAAGGTTTTAGGTTGGTGATTATTATCCCTAACACTACCCTAAATTGAGTTAAAATAGAGTCATGCTTTGAAACACCACTAAAAGAAAATGAGGATACAATTTATAAAAGTGATACACAATTTGAGAAGTGATAAACATTAAAACTAGAAATTTGACCAATATTTACAATGAGGCACTTTTAGAGATAGTTCTAATAGGGGACTCTACAATAGAGTTACCAACTGGAGGTACCTCGATCGAGGTTTGGTTGGATTGGAATAGGCCTATAAAAGGTATGTTCCAATTAGACTTGATATAGGAGGTCAAGTGTCCCTCAAAAGTTGTTTTATCTTATAGTGAGTGTGAGTCACTACCCGAGTGATTAATCAAAGAAGTAAGCCAAATCAGAATCCTAGTTCAAGAATTCCCTCTTGTTCTTGTCCAACATAAAATAGCAATTTTGTTCTTAATGGTTTCAATCTTTATCAAATCCTTTACAAAAGTGATTATTATGAATTAAACAAATAAGCACATCTGCACATAAAAAAGCAATCAAAATTTTATTAAATACCAATAAAGAAGCATAGATCCAAATGAAAACAATAAATCATAAAATATTCAACATACATAAAATTGGGTCATTTCACTAAATAGAGGACTTTGGTTCAAAAGTATTTTATTTGAATAAATGGAACTTTGGTTTTAAAACCATTAATTAGAAACCATTAATTTTATTTATTCAAAATAATTTTTAAGTTCCTAAAAATAATAGGATTATGGAACATTAGTTCCAAAACCATTTTTATTAATTAATTTATTTTTATTCTTATTCAAATAAATCATTTTAGATTGGTAAAACATTGCTTCTAAATCAATTTTACTAATTAAAAATGTTTTTATTAAATATATATCACTTTTTATTTAAAACTTTCATTTTTTTTATTTTACAAATAAATTTTGGGATTTATGGACTTTAGTCCCTAAAATACATTATTTAAGACTCTATTTATTAAATAAAATATTTTCAACAAATTAAAGCTATATTTGGGAATTAGGGACTATGGTCCTTAAAATTTTTATTCTTTTATGCAATTAAACTCTTATTTTTCTATAAAAATTTTTTGTTATTATAATTTTCTTTCAAATAGGTTTAAAATAATTTTTTCTACCCTATTACAACATACATGGAATTATAGAGGAAATATTAGGTAAAAAATTGAAAATTATAGCTAAAATGCCTTCTCATAATGATCAAAAGCTAAAGCAAAAATTAATTACAAATTAAAAGTAGTCAAATATACAGAAAAAGAAGCCTTTTAATCATATTTTAGCCTTCTAATAGAAAAAAAAAATCTCAAAACATCATGAAAAGAATAAAGTATAAAACCAAAAATGCATTGGAATAAAAAAAAACCATTTCTAAACCTTAGAAAGATGTCACTATGTGGACATCCCAGACATCCACTAAGCTATCTATTCTAAAAGAAGAAACAGTCCAAAAAATTGTCAAGTCTATATAAGACTTCTGTAACGCCTCTACACCAAGGCTTTGAGAATAGCACCCGAAACCCGAAAAGGGCACCCAGTGTGCTAGGTCATTGGCATAAATCTCAAGGTAAGACATGCTTCCCCATAAACTTCAAAGGCTTGAAAGAGGGTGAAAATGACCTCAATAAAAATTTTAGCAAAACCAAAAATTCATTTCAAGCTATAAGTTACCTATCGGGCCAATAAAATTTTTTTATAGTGGGATTGACTCGAGATGTGCCCGGACGGTCTCAAAAATGGTGGACCCTAAAACATAAAAATTGTACTAAGTCCAATGGTGAAGGAATTTTTGGAATCGGAGGTCATTTGCAAATTCTCGCAATTTTGAGATTGGTATGCAAATTGAGGCTATCTAAAAATTATCTTATCGGAGGAATCAGGCCATGAAAATTCATGAGTGTGCAATTGGGATTAAATAAGGAATTTTAAAACAAACGGTATAATTTTTTGACATCATTTGGGATTTTTTGAGTTTTCAATAGAACCACAATTTCCCCAAAATTTTGCTAGCCTAGTTCCCGAAGGAATTAGGTCATGAAACTTTACAAGCCTCTAATTGGATGTATTTGAGTGTTTTTGAAATAAACATAACAATTTTTAAAGGTCTGAACGGCCATAGAAAAATTCTTGAAGTTCTATCGCGAAATGCTCGATTTTCAATTCTAGTACTTCTCAAGGGAATTTTACCGTGAAATTTTATAGTCATGAAATTGGGGTCAAATGATGATTTTAGGAATAAACAACACATTTTTTTTTATAATTGTGTGATTTTTAAAAAATCCCCAAAGTTAGTAGCCACTATGTTTAGGAATTCAAATCCTGAGGTGTTCGAGAGCCCCGTAACATGAACTGAGGGCCCCCTGGTCCCACTCAGCACCTGTGTCATATGGCTATGGCTTCGAAAAGCCATATAGCCACTAACTCGTGTGCAATTCTTTTTTTTTTCTCCCTTTCTTTCTTTTCTCCGTGCAAAAATCCTAGTCACATTTTCTTTATTCCTTCCCCTATTCTAGGCTATTTCAGCTAGCAATTCTCACTTATTACCCCCTAAAATTCATGCTAGATGATGAAGAAAGGAAGCTAAGAGAGAATGGCTAGCTATGGGAAGGGTGAAGATGACAAGAAGAGTAAAGGAATTCAAATCTAGAGTAAGTTAATTTCCTGAAATTCTATTTTGGCTTCTTGGAAGCCTTATTTCTCTTAAGCTTAATCAAGGTTCTATGGTGCTTATGTGAGGTGGAAAAGGAGAGGGACAGTAATGGATTACTAGGGAAAAAGGAAGGAGTAGCTGATGATGAGATTAATAACAAGAAGAGGCTATTGTAATTTAAGGGACGGAAAAATGATTAGTGAATTTAATTCAATTAGGAGCTTGCCTCCCTTTCTCACTGGTGTTATTTTCTTATTTTTTTAGTTCTTTTATACTAGTCCCTTATTGGTTGAAGTGTAAAAACTTATTGTAGGTAGGATTCAATTTAATGGGAAAGTGCAGTGATTTATCCTTCATGGACCTTTGTGGCATTCGAATGAAATCTTTGGCTATATACTTGCTTAAAAATGGTGTGAACTTGAATTCTACCTATATATGAGTGTGTGTGTGTCTTAGTTTTTTTTATGAAGAATGGATGAAATGATAATTGGTGTTATAGGTGTGTGTCTAGGTGCCGCCTTGTGCATGGGGGTAGGGAGCTTTAGCGTGTGATGTGAAAGTTATGTTTAGTGAAGGGAAAAATTCTAGTTACTCAACAAGTATTAATGTAATATAGGGGGAATAAAGGGTTGTTATAGAGGGAATGGAAAATAAGCTTAAGGTTATAGTTGTATGTGTAGGGGGTAAATAAATCAATAAGGCAAAATGAGGAAATGGTAGTAGCCTCACACATTAGGTAAGCCTTAAAGAAAGGAGAAGAAATGCTATTATGTCTATGGCCTAAGACAAGTAAGGGAGAAATGTAGGAAATTGCTTGGGTATGAAGGCATATCCATTACCCTCGTTAGGTTTGGTCAAGAGGTGCTATACCAAGCATAAATACATATGTTTATATATAAATGAATCTTTATGGTAAAATGGACAATTAGGACATGGGTACAAATATGGGAAAGGCATAGTTGTAAAGTTGAATGGTTGATATAACATGACTATATGTGGAGACTACTTGTAGGGGAGATGATCATACATATCTATATGGTGGAATGGCTAAGGCATGAGAGAGATGCACTTATAAACATGCATTTTATTAGGGGGATTAATATAGAGGTGATAGTAGTGCCTTTATAGGCGTGAAGAAAAATACCTAAGTAGTGAATTTAAGGAAGTCATGCATGGGTTACATATGTATCTACTTGAGGTTAAAAGTTGATATGTATATTTTATGAAAATGCATATGGTGTAAATTAATGTTGGTATATAGGGACACTATCATTAAAAGAATTTAATCCTATGTTGTGAGGATCACACATAATCTACTTATGAGAACAATGGAATTAAAATGATCGAATTTATATTTCATTAAAGTAACCAAGCGGCTTGAGCATGGAAGTAGTATAACAGAATAATTGAAGTATGGAATGTGGATGATATATGGGAAATAAATTTAATGAACCTTGTGTAAGGTATATATATATATATATTTGATACAGTACATAAAATAAAAATGCTTTGATTTAAGTTACTTGATAAAACTTAGTTAATATAGATGTTTAAATTAGCATTTAGTGAACTTAAGGTTTGTGGTCCTAAGGAATGAACATAATCTTAAAGGAAGAACTTGAGAAATTGTTGTGTTAAGACACAACATAACCTAAAGCTAATGTGGAAATGGCATGAAATATGACCTAAATGCGTGCCACAAAATAAAGTGAGCAAAAATATAATTTAGAGTTACTTGAGTTTAAGGGATCACATAATACTATAAAAAGGGAAGAAACTTAAAATGGCAAGGAAATTAATTAAAAAGTTAAAGACCTTCTATCTTTATAAGGATGGAATTTGAAATTTCCTGACCACTCAAAAAGATAACTGAATTTGGCTTTAGGCTTATGACAACATGAACTGGAGACACTTGAGCCTATGAGGGCTAACTGCTATTATGGCACTAAGCTTGAAAGAATGCCTATAACATAATGGCTATAGGCCTATAAACATAATAGGAACCTTAATGGCCACGGGCCTATGATAGTGACAAGTACCTGAGACAATTTATAACTTTCCTAAGAAGAGGACTATCTTAGCTTTAATTAAAACACTGTCAATGAAGTTGACACCTAAAAAGCTAGAATATTAAATAAATAGCCCTAAACAAGAGTTATGAATTAAAATTAAGTTAGAGTATAAAAATAGGCTTAAAATTGTCTGATAAGACCCAAATATGACCTGTAATTGTCTAGGTAAATTTTCAATTGCCAAAATAAATATGTATCTAACTATTAACCACCTTTACGTATTATTATATGATGAATAAGAATAAACTGAATGGAAAATTCAAACAATTGGCCCATAACTATCTGGGCTAAGAATGAACTGTCGAATAACAATTAACAATTGTATATTTTTGAATTAAAAATATTATATACAGATGATAAATATAGGAATGGACATGAAATGGAGTTAAATGGCCCATTAGTAGACACCCATTGGATGGGTTGATCGGTCAACTTAGGGTTTAGCAGCTGCTAGTTATCCAATGACTGGAGAGCTTTATGGACTATTCTCCATTATGTCATCTAGTTCTTGAGATCATTTATTTAATGGTTGGAGAGGTATACGGACTGATCTCCATTATGTCACCCAGACTTTGAGACTATTTAGTGGCTGGAGAGGTCTACGGACTGATCTTTATCATGTCACCCAGTTATACATTATTATTTATGGCTGGGGAGGCCCATGGGCTGATCTCTATTATGTTACTCAATATTGGTGTCTAGAGGCTACGGCTGATCTCTATTATGGCACTCAGGCTAGTGCAACGACATAGGTATAAAATGAGGACCACTGCACTAGTGATTCCCTCTAGATCTAATGCATTGAAGTATAGTCTACCTAGTGAGGCCTAAGGATAAGCTAGAACATTATTACCTATAATTGCTGAACTGGTTGGATGAATATGATAACCTAAATATAAGTAAAGTGAATCTAAGTAAGCCAGTGAAAATAATTAACTGAGAGTAATACACATACATATAAGTGTGTCTGAGGAATACATAAAAGAGTAATATATAAGTTACATAAGTTTATTGACAGCTGAAGAGTAATATATAAGGTACATAAGTTTATTAGCAGTTGTGCCCAATTAATATGAAAATAAGAGTTAAATAGCCATATGAGTCACTTGATTTCATTAGCGCAGTGACTTGAATATAATTAACTTATTAAGGAATTTGAATAGTATATAATTAACTTATTAAAGGATTATAATAATAGACAATTAAATGCAAAGGAAAAATATCTTACTATTTGACCTTCATATGTGTTAACTTATAAAATGCATATATTACACTACTTATGAATAATAGGTGAGACATACTTTTAATTAATTAAATTCACCACTGAGTTTTATACTCAGCATACCAATATTTTAGTGCATAGGTAGACAAGAACAACAAGACAGCCTTAAGACGGGTGCAGTGTAGCAGCAGAATCAGTAAGGGAGATAAATTTTTATTTGATTTACTTTTTATAATGGCACTCATGGAATAGCTGTAGGTTATTTGTCCAGCATTCTTAAAAGCTATTGTGGCTCTATAATCTATTTAAATTATAAATTTGTATGAACAGGTTTTACATAAATGAATAAGGTACTTGTGGGACCAGTTGTCTTTAATTTTACATTATAGCTGAATGTGGGGTCAGAGGCCTGTGAATGTTGATATATGATGGATTAATAAAACTGGTGTCCAGACTAGAAGTACGCCTATTATCGGGAGTCGATAGGGGTTTGATATGGGTGTTACAACTTTTGTTTATCTAGAAAGTGATTTTCATGTTGTCCTTAATAATTTTCACCTTCTTTTTAGTCTATCTCACCAAACCATGTCCTAAGATTTTATTAAGTTTGGTCCAGGACCAAGGTGTTGGACACTTTATGTTATATAGTGCCTTTGTATGGTGCCATCTTAATGCTAGATTGATAATTGTTATTATAGGCAAACTCTATCGATGATAGATACTTATCTCAAGTGCCTTTAAATTTGATCGCATAGCTTTATAGCATATCTCAAGCACTTGTACACATCACAGTAATCATTTGCATGTCTGATGTGAAAAAATTCAATAGTTCTCATAGTCCATCTATATTACTCTCTTCGATAAGCCATTGTTATGGATGGAAAGCTATACTAAAGTTCAATCTTATACCTAAAGTTTCATATAGCTTTTTTTGAAACCTTAAGGTGAACTTTAGATCTCTATTAGAAACTATTGATGTAGGTATGTCATGTATTCTCATTAACTACTGCACATATATCTTTACTAAATGTTTAAAGGAGTACTTCATGTGGACTTGTAAAAAATAAGTCGACTTTGTCAACCTTTCAACTATTCCTCATACAATCTCATGATTCTTTTGGGTTATGAATAGGCCAATCACAAAATCTATAGTTATTATATCCCATTTCTATTTATGTATTTCTAAAGTTTGTAACAAACCTGATAGAAATTGATGATAAACCTTAACTTATTGACATGTTAGACATCTTATCACATTCTCGGCTATCTCTCTTTTCATGTTTGACCATCGAGAATAGGTCTTCAACATCTGGTACATCTTGATACTACCTAGATGAATGGCGTATGAGCTACTGTGTGCTTATCTAATATCAATCTCTTTTGTTCATTATTGTTAGATTTGCACATTCTATCCTAGTAGTACAATTAGCCATCCCTCGCTTCATATTCACTAGGCTTCCCCTTTTGGATTAGCCTTACTATGGCTTTCAACTTTTCATTTCCCTCTTGAGCGTTCTTCACTTACTATATTAAATTAGGCTTCAATCTCATCTTAGCTAGAGTTGCACTATTATGCATAAGCTTTTGTTTGACATTCATAATCCTTAATGCTACACGTTAAAGAAACACACAATATTATCTTATATGTGAGTCACATAAAGCAATACAACTCATTAAAAATTGAAATTTTAAGAGTTATGCCTGCTAAGGATTTTCTACTCAATGCAACAGTTGCTACATCTACTTTGCCTAGATAGTAGTTGATCACATAATCATAGTCCTTAAGCAGTTTTATCCATCTTCTTTATCTTAAATTAAGTTCTTTCTATTTATGACACCCTTTGCCCATTTTGGATGCTGACTGGTTATCGAACCTTACTAAGGAGTGCATACATATTGAGCTATCCCAACTCATTCTATTTCCTTTACTTGTTATTAAACTTTCTTATTAAAGTATAATATGCAAAATACAAGTTTTTAAAAACCTTTTCAAATAGTATTACATATTTAAAACTGGGAATCCTCGTGCTAAAATTCTAGCAGCATAACAGTTGTACCGGGCACTATCCCAAATTTTTTAACAATAATCCGTATAAGAAAATACACTTATGTAACTCATTCATACACTTCCACCAACACAATGTGATCCTCTGATCACTCCACAACACTCAAATACAAACATAGGATATCTCAACCTCAAAAAGAGATATTGTATAGCACAATATGTATTTTCACAATATTATAAGTTTTACACATTTTGAAATCCAAAAGGAAACCTTTAGTTACAATTTAGCTACAAATTAGGCCCATTCCCTTACGTTATACATTTAAGTGCAACCTATATATCACAACTATTCAATATAAACAAGTTTTACCAAAAGAAAGCCTTCTATTGATAGATCTTGATGTCCTGAGGCTTTAAGTATCAAAATGTGGCCTTCTTACCTATGCATCATAAACAAATGACGCATTAAGCCAATGCTTAGTGGTGTAATCAAAATAACATGTGCTAATCAACATTTTTAACATGCCATAGTTAAATGCCATTCATTTATAAGCATAATCATTTCACATATTGCATAACATTCATATAAATAATAATATGCTGTATTCATGTCCAATTAAAATGTATTATGCACAAGGTTATTTATATTATACATGTATAGCAAAATAACATATAAAACCAATAATTTACTAAATTGTTCTATTCTATATCATACATGCACCTATCTATCATTTAAAATTGTGATGTGTATTATGTAATACTTTTGTTGTTTACTTTATTATTTAAACTTATACCTATGGGGATAACACTAAAACCTATGGATAATGAGATCATAAACTTGTGCCGTGGCTCATATTTTTGACCTTTTGACTATTGTATTAGCTAAAATTGTGTAGTGGATTCCCTCACGGGACCTTGTGACTGTACCCATATGTGCTTGTGTGGTAGTTTCCCCCACAGGACCTTATGATTGGAGTCTCATAGATCTAAAGATCCTAGCACACATATCCATAAGTAAGACTAAAAGTGAACCTTTGGATCTCATCAAAGCACCGAAGTGCCCTAGTAGATAATATATCCCCTGGCTAATCGATCAACCTATCCATTTCCTAGGTTATTACATCATATGGCTTAAAAAGCATTATTTTTAGTTTCACCTCACTAAATAAGCTTACATATCTTTTAACTTGCAAGTTGTAGCCATTGAATGACTAAAATCACTCATTCTTATTGAAAACATCTTTTTTAGCATTCATGCTCATTTAACACACCATTATGCCCTATGCACCACAAAACACATTATCCATCTCATTTATGGATTTTTAGCATGTATTATATATATACATACTTAGTTAAGTTTTTAAGTCTATTTAGGGCAATTATGCCCTTAATTACATCAGATTCTCATTATATGGCATAATGTGCTTTTAGGATCCTTTTTAAGCTCATTTTAGGTTTAATACAATTTTATGTCCTAAACTGCATTTCTTTCATGACAATAATCATGTTCATATTCAAATGTGAGGAATAAAGCATGTATGCATTAATACTCTCATAATTCATGAAGTATCATATGTATTCCCTACTATAGGCCATTCAGCCATAGATGTTTATATAGGCATATTTAGTGCCTATCATTAAACATACCACATAACCACATTCCAATACATACATAATTGAATATAGAGTTTATGGCATTAAAACTTCTAGGTCCCTATGCCTTTGTGGTAAGTTCGGCTACTAGGGATCTTTAACCTTTATATTTAATCCATGCTAACGCACACATATGCAAGATATTACTCCTTAAACCATTCGGCCATACCTATACCAAGACCTGAATGCCATATTTACCTTGCATAACACTCACAATGCCTTTAATTCTTTGTAAGGCATGATATAAAAACCAATGCCATTTCTAATGCTACCATTGCCCAACACACACACACACACACACACATTTAGCCTATTTATACACATGTTTAAGCAATGGAAACCAAAACAACTACACCATTACGTGGCACACATATCATTTGGCCATACTTATGAACTGGCCATATAATACATATTCCACACATAAAATATGAAATCACAATTAATCCATAAAACAACACGATACATATACACATAAATGCATTTAAAGGCATTTTTACCTATTTATGTACATATAACAATCATAATGCACATATTGAGTGTTTTACTTTACTAATGCCTTTTTTTACTTCCATACATTCCTAATTATGTCAAATAAGGGAATTAACCATATTTTATGCTTATACAACCTTAATTACTCAATTAAGCTATTTATACTCTATTACACTACATGTTATGCTCCTCATAGCACATTTAGCACTTCCACTTAATTCAATTCATTCTAATTATTTAAATCATAATACTATAGTCATTAAATGCCATACAACACAATTAATGCATGTCATTAATGGCTATACACACTTTTAGGCATTTAAAGCATATTAAGCATAATAGGTTCACACATTTTATTTCAATTACACATATTCAAATGGTTGAGAGGGAACCCTAAGACTCATCTACACCTTTGCCTTGCCCTTATCATGGTTTGGTTTGAAAACCTTTAACGTAAACTGAATATAAACTTTGAAAAACTATAATAAATCAACCATAGCTTCAAAAATAAATCTAAGACCATATATCTTCTCTTGGGCACCCCTAGTATCAAGGAAAATTAGTAAAAGTAAAAAATTCTTGCCTAAACAAAAGTAGATTACTATTCATGAGATACAAAATCAATAAATTGGAGCACTCTTTTTACAAAATTCAACTTCTTATAGGTGAGAAATGGTGTAGAGTTCCTAAGAATTAATTTAGTCAAGCAATTTGGCTCTAATAGAAAAAAGAAGAAATAAAAA
>CANXYI011651479.1:0-11852 GCA_948208565.1 Hura crepitans
AAAGATTTTTGATTCGTGGGTTCCGTCTTTTCGACATCTTTTCTTCTTGAAGGCAATTATACATGATGAGCCATTCGGTCTTTATTTTCCTTTTCCTTCCTTTTCAATTTTTCTTTTATCCACCTACCGGTTAGGTGCGGTAACTTATCAAATCTATAAATCTATGTATTATTATTATTGTTGTTGTGATATTTTTGCGACAATCTATTTTTTTTATTTTTCATTTTTTTATCCGACTATTTATTTTTGATTCTAATGTTATGATCTTCTTGTGATGTGAGTTATTTGATGTGTTATGGTTGATTTAATCTTCTTGCTTGTTCTCTTTATCAAAAATTGCTAGATTGTATTTTACGTGATTTTCATGTAATTTATTTTATTTTATTTTTTAGGTTAGAATGTATTTTAGGTGATTGTCATGTAATTTATTTTTCAATATGATAATTTCCTTATATATTCCATGTATGTTGTAATACATAGGAAAATGTTTTTTACACACCATAAAAAATAATTAAGATATTTTATATCTAATTAATTAGTGTTTTGCTAATAAAATGGATTTTGATTTTTCCTTCATAAAAGTCATGAATAATAAAAATTGACTTTCTAAAAATAAGCATACGAAAACCAAAGTTCTCAAAATAATTAATTTAGTCACTAAACTATTTTTTATTTAATTAATTCATGTTTTCTTAATAAAAATTGATTCTGATTTATCCACAACAAAATATAATAATAAAAATTTGCTTTTTAAAAATAAGCATGTGAGAACAAAAATTCTCAAAATAATCAATTGCCCAGTTTAATCTATGGAATTATTTAATTTAAAGCATTTTATTTATTTCTATAAATATGTTCTGTTATTCCATTATGTGACTATGTGATTTATTTTGACACATAAAACTTACTTTAAGAAAATGGATAATATTATAAATTGAAATCGAAATTTCGTATTAACTTGAAGTGTAAATAAAAGTAGGGTTTTGAACTGCTCTTGTTTTAGCCCTACAAGGTATTTCCCAACTTCGGTTGGGTGGCGACTCCTATCTTGTGCTACCTAACTCACTCTTTTTAGGCTAAATCATGTAGGAACAATTTAGGATTCCTTGAATCCACTACTTATCTTTTGAGACTTCAAGAGTGGTATTACCTTAAGTCCTCAGTTTTTTTGATTTGACCGGCCTATGGGATAAATAGGAAGGCCAATAATTAGTACCCAAAGAGAACAGTGATAACTCTGCTAGGGAAATAGTGAGACCATGCCCTGAAAGTACCTCAACTTAATATGAAACTTCATATTTTGAATTTATAATATTTTCTATTTTCAAAACTATATCACATGCTAAAGCCTTAGAATAAGTTAGGCATCCCTTTCTCACCGTGATGTCATTCTAGAGCATGAACCCATTTTCACTCAATTTGGAAGATTATTAAGAATGACATCAAATCCAAGCCTCATGCCTATAAGGTATATGAAATGGTGAACCAATCAATCATATGCTCATGACAAGATAAACCCATTATGGAGGGGTCATGCTTGGATGACCATACCTTGTGCGACTTAACTGTGAGCCTATGTAATGACCAATAGCAACTTCCCCTAGATATCCTGATTAATGATACATTGTGTCCTATACGGGCCAATATAAGTGAAATATGGCTTAATCATCTCTAAATGCTATCGAACCCATTGGGCCTTTTCTAACTGGACTAGGTTAGACCCTGCATTTTAGCTTAATTAAACATATCCAACATATATATCAAATATCTTGCATGCGCTCTTTTAAATATGAGAGAAATAATGTTTAGGTATTTGTTGTTCATTATTCTAACACGTTGGGGCCCTTGATGTCCCATAGATAAGCCCTCTTGGCAAAGAGCACATAGACCTCATGTGTGGGAAGTGATAAGGTTAGAAGGTTCTTGTATATGTTTGACTTTGTATTCACTAATGTGTATCTTTATTATTTTCATGCATATATATATAATATTGTAAACCCATATCATCATGAAAACCTATCATTTTCACCCATGTATAGCTATATTAGTTTTCCCACATGTACATATACGTACATATATGAGTAACCTATTATCCATACATAGTATATACCTCTATAGTAATGCCATCCATACATGCATCATTATATGTCAAATAGATTTTCATTGGTTCACTCATGCATCCATTAACTATACATAGCCTTTAACACATAGATATAACATATTTTGACATGCATCATATAAGTCCCTAGTAGTTTCAAACATGTATATAGTGTTTATCTTGCATTATGGCTCATTTTATATATTCATACATCATGCTAGTCCATACATAATAATGTCATCATTAGATACATCATCTATCATAAGAGATCATGCATACATGCATACACTCATACATGCATCCATGCATGCATTACGCATTTTTATGTATGCATCTAAATGTTATTCACACCACCATACAAAAGTCGCTCATTAAGATTGGCTCTCATATTATCTCTAACATATATTTTTTGTTTACCATGCATCAATATACATCATATGTTGTATAATAACCATGCATAGCATTAATTGTTTGTACAACTATTGTATATAATGCCATCTCATGTAAGAGTTGCATATACATATCTTTAGCCCCCTTAACTCCTTAACTATTCATTTTACTCATACATGTATCCATGCATGTATCAAGTAGGCTCTTATACATATTTTGGCATTAGGTACATTACATGTATCACATATCAAGTTTCATACATGTATTACATCTTAAAGAACTTCATTACATTGCCTTCATGCACTTATATGTAGGACATACACTAAAATTACCCACCATCCACATACATCTACATTATAATGGTCAATCATGCACATATATATAACATACATCAATAGCATATATATCATCATCTTTTTGGTCAATCAGGCATGAACATGTATCACACTTACTCATTACTTTTTGGACACAATGTGTATTATATAGTATTGTAGACATACATATTATAAGAAGTTATGCATCATACCACATGTATCACTAAATTTGCATTACATCATGAATAGTGTACATAAGTAAAAAGTCTATTTAATAATTAGACATACACAGCACATACTTAAGCACATATAGGAAATGCATGCATACAATCATGCATCATACTGCTTGGATCATGCATCATAAACACATATGATAGGAAGCATACATTATGCTAACTATTTATGTGTACATCTTTTATAAATCATTCTTTTCTCAAAATCACTAACCAACATACCACTGCTTCCCTATTCAACATATAATCTCACTTTTACCCCTAACTATGGATGATGATCAAGATGCCCCTATGTTTTGAAAGGAATTAATCACTGCATTGGATCATTTTAGATAATGAATGCTAGCAATTACCTCAACTGTGTTGGCTAAAAATGCTGTTGAGGCTAAGATAAGATATCATGATACTTCTTTCACATGTAGAGAATTCTATGAGGCTTTCATAGTTTTTAAGCAAGAAATACTACAAGTTATTAGTCATGAAGTATCTGATGCAGTACTTAAACTTCATTATCTTAAGAGCCATGAAATGAAGAAAAAGTATCTCACTAAAAAAAGGCCCCACCTTACTAATGCAGGGCCTAGCTGTGTCAACACCTTAGTAATGAACAAAGAAGGTTAACTCAATTTGATTAAACCCCTACCATGGCATTTTAAGAAATTGGTACTGGAAGGAAAGCTACTGCCACTCCTGTTTAAACCATCCAAAAGTCAAAACAAGCCAGGACATCACTTTGATCTCTTATATGAATATCACTAACATATAGGGTATCACATAGATGAACGTTGGACTCCTCATGCTGCTATTCAAGAACTCACCAAGGAAGAGTAAACCTCACCCACCAGTTTCCTAATCATGAAAAAGTTTCAAACCTAAACTTAAACCTTTCTTTTGTGTTTTTGGAAATGTTTTATGCTTAGAAACATATCCTATAATTTAGAAACTTCACCTTTTATCATTTTAATGAAATGTTCCTACTTTTATTTCCTTTGTATAATGTTTTGCCATGTGATAGCATGCACATTAATAATCATTGCATATGTGATATTAATTCAATTATGACTAGTTTATTTAATCTTTGCATGTGTAAGCATCTTGAATCATATTTCCTATAACTCTTAATAAGGGAGAAGAGAAAAAAAAAGAAAAAAAAAAGAAGAAAAGAAAAAGAAAAGAAAAAGAAAAATAATAAAAGAGGAGTCTATCATATATTGAGTTACTAAACTATGGGAACTTTTAGGTTCAAAAGATTAAAAGAAAAGACTGGCAAACAAGCTATGCCAATGGCATTAAAATTTCAACTTAATTAGCATCTTATAAAATCCTTGCCCAAAAGATCTAAGGAATTTTATACCTCAATAAAAATAAGTACCCTTTTGCTCTTGTCACCAATGATCTTCCATAATGCTACTTTATATTGATTTTCTAGTTAGCCTTCATCACCAAATAAACCTTGGGATCAGCTTCACAATTAACCCTGTAGGCATATATAAAGTTTGCTAAAAGTAGTCTATCTTTTTTTTGGACTAGACTCTTAATGTAAACAATCAAAATTATCACAAGAGGTGACTTGATTTGGTAATGCCAGCTTGGCCTTAAAAAATTCCTTTTCACACTAATGTTTTGCCTAATGCCATTCTTTGGTTTCACAAAAAATGAGAGGTCTCAAAAATAATCATTTCATACTTTAAGTACTAATAATAAAAAAAAGGTAACCATAAACTTGTGGTTTTCTCTTTTACAAAGTTCTTGTTACATAAAAAGGGTCTAGCTCCTTGAATAACCCCTTGCAAATGCTAAAAGGTCAAGAATCCTTTTGTTTGATAATTGAGAAAAGATGGCATTACCCATAGAAGTGAAGAGTCTTAAGCAAAAACTCATGACAAGTTAAGTCATCTCTAATTGCACAAGGTTGTAAAAAGTTAAGTAACCCTATTCATCAACAAGGTAGACACCTAAATAAAAAAGGAACAAAAAAAAGAAGAAAAAAATAAAATGAAAGAAATGATCTTTGCTAGGTCAAAAACCTTTTGAAATGACCTAGGCAAAAGTTAGAGGAATTAAGAGAAAATATTCAACCATGAAAACCCTAGTGGTAGGTTGATAATAGGAGTTTAGTATAATAAGGTCCAAGATGTTTAGATATTGAAATTAAGCGAACCAAGTTTAATTACATTAAATGTCTTTACAATAATTATCTTTCATGCACATGTGCTAATAAATGGCAAGCTGCATCATGCAAAATAACCAAAAATTCCTTTTTATTACCCTATTACCTTGTTGTCTATCACATTATGAAAATTAACTTATAGTTCTTTCCATTGAATAACCAACTTTCATGACAACAGCAACTGGATTAATCTTCAACAAGAAAAGGCTATATTGGTAAAAGTACAACATTTAGAGATCAAGAATCAAAGCATAAAATCTTTATATGAGGCCTTCGGTAAAAAAAAGAAGAAAAAAAAACATGCTAGTGTAAAAACCTTCCTTTAGGAAGGCGCATTAGGCAAAAGTAAGGCAGCCCACTAGTATGAAAACTTCCTTCATATAGCACATTAGGCAAAAATTAGGGCATAACCTGTGAGTGTGAAACTTCCTTCGGGGGACACATTAGGCAAAAATTAGGGCAAAGAAAAGACTAAAAAAAAGTGAAAAGAGTTTTGACAATCCGTAGAGAAGTGGGAGCATTACTAGTTAACGACAAAATGTCCACCCTAATTCTTGATAAATAAGAATTGTTAATTCACTTTCAAATTAAAATGGATACCCACCCCAAAAAACAACCAAACCCAATTATCCCTATAATGAGCATAAAGAAAAAGTGATCTCAAAGGAATTTTTTTATGCTTGAAAATGCATTTGTAAACACATTCATCAAGATAGGCATAGTATGTTCATCATTTGCATGCCTTTATTTAGCATATTAGATAAGCACATTTGACACATGCATCATTGATTCATTATCTAATGTGAGACATAAATGCACTTTTCATCATCATCATTCATTCATTTATACATTAGTGCTAGTCTATTCAAATATACATAAACATTTTATCATCATTATTTCATGGATGCATATTTTACTCATGCGTTAACGCATACATACCTATTCATCCATACATTTGACTCATACATTTAGTTACAAAGGCCTATAATCAATGTTCATCACACATGATTGCATATAAGTATTTATATCACACAAATGTGTATGTAGTAAAAAAAGAGGTTAAGTAAGCATCCCTATACATTAGTGTAATGCCATACATTACTTGTGAAGGAATTAGGTTCATCTTATATCCATCACAAACATATTTATATAGTATAAATAACACATACATGCATATGCACTATATAAAAGAAGGATTCGTGGTTAAAAACATCCACATTCACACATGTATTAGGCTTGTACATACATGTAAACATATATAAGGGCCTATCATTCATTCATCCTCTATAGAGTTAGGCATACCAATCAGTATACTTTTCTTTTAATGCATGAGATACTCATATCTAGCTCATGTATTCAATTTTCATCTTAGGCATATACGCATATTACATACATTTGTATTTACATAAGCATTTGTATTCAGAGATGTATTGAACATACATACAGCATGAATATGCTTTTGCTCTATATCAAAATGAATGGGCTCTTGTAAGTAACCTTCTAAATCCAATGGCACATAAATGCAAAAGTATGTTGTTTGGATGAAAAGGAAGCAGAGCAGATTATGAAAGAGATATATTCAGGATCTATGCACACATTGATTGGCTAGAAGCCCAAAATAGCTATTTGCTCTTTTGTCAAAATGATCAACTTTCAAGCTACAAATGACATCAAGATGCCAAGAGAGCAAGCCTAAACACTACCCCATGCTCAAGCATGTGGTAGCTTTTGATTGGCTCAATCGTGAGAAAGCTGAGCAATCCAAGCACCTCTTTGCTATCACCTTTATTAATAGGAACTACCTCTATATGAGATTTGGAAAATCAATGAGAAGCCATACCAAGGTTAAGCTAGTGGTGGTAGTGATACAATAATTTTGAGGAGTAATGTTCACAATAGTGAGAAAGTTTGAAAAGATGTGATTAGGACATGAGGATCAAGGATACCTACATGGAACATATCATTATATTCAATTGAAACTAAGATTTAGTCACTCCACATCTCAAGACATTTAATCGAGCCTTAGCACTCCTTACATCTCTTTTTAATCTATCATTGTACAACATAGCATAGGACACTAAAATTTGTACTCAAAGCTTTTATTTATCAAATTATGAGTTATTTTCTGTTAATTACATTTATTAATTATTATTATTTAAAAAAAGAGAGTAATATAATAATAATATGTTAATTAATTAATTAAAAATAATATAGAAGAAGAAACAAACAACAAGTTTTCTTAACTAAGATAAGATGCACTCACACAAAAAACATGCATCCATGCTACAAATGAACTGTAATGACTAACATATTTTACCTCTTTTTTCCTCATAGGGGCCAAGCAAAATTTTTTATGCAACTTTACAAATGATGAACCAACAATAGTCCACCACCATTTTTCAGTTGCAAGGGGTAAAAAAGGTGACTCATTATCAACATTTTTATTCCAATGTTAACTTCAAGTGCAATGTCTTTAACACTACCTGAAAGAACATCAAAATCTTGGGTGCAATGTCTTTAGCACTGCTTGAGTTCGGGTGTAATGTCTCTAGCACTGCTCACATCATATCAAATCTCCAGTGTAATATCTTTAGCACTTCTTGAGTTTGGGTGTAATGTCTTTAACACTGCCTGCATCTTATTAAATCTCAGGTGTAATGTCTTTAGCACTACCTAAGTTTGGGTGTAATGTCTCTAGCACTACCTACATCACATCAAATCTTGGGTGCAATGTCTTTAGCACTACTTGAGTTTGAGTGTAATGTCTCTAACATTACCCACCTCACATCAATCTTCGGTGCAATGTCATTAGCACTATCTGAGTTCAGGTGCAATATCTCTAAACACTGCCCATGTCATATCAATCTCAGGTGCAATATCTTTAGCACTGCTTGAGTCTAAGTGTAATGTCTCTAAGCATTAGCCGTGTCACATTAATCCCAAATGTAATATCTCTAGCACTGCCTGAGCCAAGTTAACAATGGTATCAGATCACATATAAGAAAGGTCACCCTATAAGGTACATATCCCTCCTTCTAAACTTTGGGTCACCTTACACACTCTGTAGTCGCTTCCTCAAAGTTGGGGGCAACTATAGACAATGGGTTTCTAGCGCTCCCATATTCGGATTTCCTAATAATGAAGAAAAGGACTAAGTTTCAAGGAATAAGGATGTTAACGTCCAATCCAAAGATCTCAAACTTTTCTATTAAAAATTAAAAATAAAAGGTTTTTTCCAAGCTTAAAAAATCTTGCGATATGAAACAAATTGCGAAAAATAGGTGTCTGTGGTGGGTTGATGGCTCGGGCTAAGCTTGATGCCTAACACTGATGCCATAAGGGCCCTTGTAATATAGAGTAGTTAAAAAATGACATAAATATTTAAAAATTAAAAAAAATTGCATTTTTACACATTTTTGGCCTTCAAGCAATATGGCGTCATTTTGCCCTAAAACGACTATTTCATGACTTGCTGAAACCACCGCTTCATACTTGTCTAAAATGGCCATTTTGCCTCAAAAAATGGCATCATTTTGCTAAAAGAAGACATAATCCGTACACACCACCCCAAAATGATAGTTTCACTCACTAAAACGGTCATTTTATGTGCCTCAAGATTCATGTATAAAATGACATAATCTGTACAGATTTGGGGCGTTCTTTCTTCTCTCTCTTGGCTTTTTTAGGTCTCGGGAAAAGCTCTAAAAAATTAAAAAAATTATTCTCTAAACACCATTTTTTAATATTTTAGAAGATTTTTGATTCGCGGGTTTTGTCTATTCAAGATCTTTTATTCCTGAAGGTAATTATACACGATGAACCATTCGATCTTTCTTTTCCTTTTCTTTTTCCTTCTTTTTTAGTTTTTCTTTTATCCACCTACCGATTAGGTGTGGTAACTTATTAGATCTATAGATCTATGTATTATTATTATTGTTGTTGTGATATTTTTGTGGTGATTTATTTTTTTATTTTTCATTTTCTTATCCAGCCATTTATTTCTGATTCTCATGTTTTGATCTTGTTGTGATATGAGTTATTTGATGTGTTACAGTTGGTTTAATCTACTTACTTATTCTCTTTATCAAAAATTGCTAGATTGTATTTTAGGTGATTTTCATGTAATTTATTTTATTTTATTTTTTGGGTTAGAATGTATTTTAAGTGATTGCCATGTAATTTATTTTTTAGTCTAATAATTTCCTTGTATATTCCATGTATGTTGTAATACATAGGAAAATGATTTTTTCATGCCATAAAAAATAATTAAGATGTTTTATATCTAATTAATTGGTATTTTGCTAATAAAATGGATCTTGATTTCTTCCTTAATAAAAGTCACAAATAATAAAAATCCATTTTCTAAAAATAAGCATGCAAGAACCAAAGTTCTCAAAATAATCATCCACCCAATTTTATGTATAATGCAGATCTGTTTTATAAAAATAAGTTTGCAAAAACAAAAGTTCTCAAAATAATTAATTTAGTCACTGAACCATTTTATATTTAATTAAATTGGTGTTTTTTTAATAAAAATGGATTTCAATTTATTCACAACAAATGTCATAAATAATAAAAAAAATTTATTTTCTAAAAATAAGCATGTGAGAACCAAAGTTCTCAAAATAATCAATTGGCCAGTTTCATGTATGAAATTATTTAATTTAAAGCGTTTTATTTATTTATATAAATATGTTCTATTAATCCATTATGTGAATATGTGATTTATTTTGAGCCTAAAACCCGCTTGAAGAAAATGGATAATATTATAAATTAAAATCAAAATTTCATATTAATTTGAGGTATAAATAAGAGTAGGGTTCTGAACCACTCTTATTTTGGCCCTACAAGGTATTTCCCAATTTCATTTAGTGGTGACTCCTACCTTGTTGTGCCTAACTCACTCTTCCTATTCTAATCAAATATGAATTATTTAAGATTCCTCAAATCCATTTCTCGTCTTCCAAGACTTGAGGAGAGTGGGATTTAAGTTGAGATCTTGGTTGTTTCGATTTGATCAACCTATGAGAGGACAAATGAAGGCCAACATTTGGTACCTTGTGCAAAATAGTGATGCATGCTAATCATTGATTTGTCATTTAGGAGAGAGCTTAAATAGATGTTGATCTAGTTTGCAAAAATGTGATTAGGATTTTCCTTTTTTATGTATCTATATAAACATCTGAAAACATATTTATTGTTTTATTTTATTAAAGGAAAAGTAATTCAAAAGATTACAAAAACTCTAAACTAAACTAAAAAGAAAAGAAAAAATAAGATTTAATTAAAGGAGCTTCTAGCTTCTAGATCAAGTATATGCTTAGTGTCAGTAAGATCTTAAATGGCTTGATAATGAGTGTTGCACTTATCTATAAGATGGCCTATCGCTTAATGATAAGCACAATATAGATTAGATTTATGATTAGGTGGAGGAGGATCATTCTATGGCTTAGGTATTAATAGTTGCAATTTTTCTTCTTTTATGAGCTTGTCCAAGCACTAAGATAAAGGTTTATCTAATTTGGAGAAATAATGAGTCCTAACCGTGCTGACACTAGTGACTTAGCCCAAATTGTTATTTTGGTAGGTAAGTTTCCCATTCTATTTAAATCCTTTGTTTTGATGTGCTAGTTTAAGATCAACAACTATGCCCTTTAGCCGTTCCTATATTGTAATGCCTTTAGCTAAGAGCCCGAGCTTCATGTAGCTATTAGCATTATTAATGAACATCTTAATTTAGTTAGTATTATTAGGCTTATTTCTCATTTTAAGTGCCTTAAGTCTCTATCATTCTAAGTATTCTAAAAAGGATTCATTGGGTTTTTTGCATAACCAATTCCAAGTCGTTAAGGGTCACCTCAATGGTTGCATTATTTGAGTATTGGTTATTAAATGCATAAGCCAAATCTTCATAGTTCACTTTAACCTTTTTTTCTAACCTATGTTACTAATCTAAGGCTTGCCAGTTAGGGACACACTAAACAAGCTTACCATTTGTGCCTTTAATAGATGGGTAGAGCATATGGTGGCTATATATTTCTTTAAATGAGTCTTGGCATTTTGAACTTGTAGAGCATGGGATGATCAGGCTTTAAGCTTATGCCTTCTAGGTTGATATCTTTGCCCCTGGTCACTAGATGACTCATGGCTTCTAATTTTTCATTAAGCTCTTTGATAGGATCCTCTTTATCATACTTTAGCGGTGGAACCCTATTATAACTAGGCTTAACAAGTATTATAACTAGGCTTAACAAGTGGTATTTCTTCATAAAAAACTTGGTCATCTTCTTCATTAGCCATTTCTTTCTTACCATTATTAGCTATAGAATGTTGGCCATTTTCTTCTTAATCATATGTACTTGACAATGTGTTAGTCATAGCAGTTGTTATTCTTTTCTCCATATCTTAAAGGATCTCATTTAGCATGCCTTTCATTACTACTTTACCTCCAAACATGGTTACTCTTCTTAGTAATATGAAGATAGATCAATAGTGGCTGTCAAACAAAGGATTAGTCATGATGCATGAGTTATCTAAGATGATGCATGATACATAACATGAGCTTTATCAATGATGTTTTATGTATGAATGATGTCTTGAGAAAAAATATGTTGCATGCATATGGGTGGATTCATGGTATGGATAGT
>CANXYI011651578.1:0-13147 GCA_948208565.1 Hura crepitans
ATTTACATTATTTTTATGGTTGTGTGAGTGTGTTCTTGTGACTAAATTGTGGATGGTAAAAATAGGGGGGTATAAGTGAATATTACGTGGTGACGTGTGTGTGTGTCCTAGTATGCTGAGTTGCTAAAAATATGTATATATATATATAGTGATTTCCAATCAAATAGAGGGGTATATAGTGTGCAAGTCCAAGTATTAATGTGGATTGTGAGGTAGAGAGGTTTGTAGGCCACAACTTGACATGATCTTAATTTAGGTATACGAAAATAAAGTATGGTTATGGGGGACCATTTATGGATGCATTCTGAATTAAAGTGGGGCTATCCTTAAGTCACCTTGTGAGGTGTAATAGTAGGGGGATGCATGGCATTAAATATTTGTATATGTGTTAATATATATATATATATACACACACACACACACGCACACACACACACACACACACACACACACACATGATAAATAATCACCTAACTTATGTAAGTATGTTAATAATAATAAGATATGGTTGCTTGTGAATAAAGGTATTTGTATCATTCTTTAAAATGCTAGCTTAAGAGGTAGTTAAGGGACCTAGAGGGTGTGTGATGGTGTATATAAAGTGGAGATTATGATGGCAATTTGGCATGGCATGAAAAATGCACTTAGGTGGTAAATTAAAGAAATAAGGTGTGCTTTAGGTAGGATATGGTCATGGCCGAAACATGTAGGGGCAATGGCTATGATGTATGGGTTTTAAATAATTGCTTGTGATTTTATGCTAGCTTAATAATTCATAATATGTAACTATAACAACCTATGGGAAATGTTTGTCTTGGGTTAATGAACTTAATTAGGCCTATAAATCTTACATGTGAACATGAGTATGAGATATATAAAGTGGGTAAATACTAATACATAGAAATAGAATAAGTAGAAAGGCTTTAATTGGGTGTCATAAAGTTAATAAGATAACCTATGCATGAGAATGATATGGCTTGTCAAAGATTAGATAATGTTTAGAGAAATAATGGCCTAAATAAGTAGCTAGTGAATGTTTAGTAAATGTTTTGAAAAGAATAAGAAGCCTTAGCCTAAAACTTGAATTATAATGACAAAAATGGTGCTAATGTAGTAAACTTTTGTGCACTTGAATTAAGAAAGGAAATTGGGGCTATTTTTCAAGCTAATGTACATATATGAAATTGACATATACTTTAGCCAAAGAGGACTAACTGAGTGGCATGAAGTGAGGCATAGAAAAATGCCTAAAAATTTATGGCTACAGGCCTATAATTATGATGATAACTCCTAAGATGACATGTAATTGTCCTACGAAAAAGACTACTTTGGACTTGATTTAAAGACTGCTCATATATAGACTTCAAACATTGATATGAAATGAACTTAAATATACTTATAGGCTGAATTTAAATTGAACTTAGAAAACATACTCATAATTGTTCGATAAGACCAAAATGTACTTGTAATTGTCTAAGTCAAAATTTAACTATGGAAATAAATTCATAATAGACTATTAAACATTTTTAAATATTATAAAATAATGATCAATAAATAAAATGATGTAAAATAAAGTTAGATGGCCCATTAGTTAGACACTTACTAGATGGGTTAACCAGTTAACTCAGGGATTAACAGCTGCTAAACTATTTGATTATTAGACTAGGCTAATGCAGTGGTCGAGGTTCACTGTTGAGACATTACACTAGTATATAGGGTAGACCAGTCTATAGGGCAAAGACTTTTTATTCCTAGCCCATTTGATTATATATTGACTTATGCTAGTGCAGTGGTGAAGGTCCCTATAAGGGCCACTACAATAGCTTGTTGGGCAGACCAAGATGGATTATTTGATATGATTAGCATTTTGCCCATTGGGAGGTTCTTATGAACTGATCCCTATAGGCTATAAGCTGGTGCAACAGTCGGCATCTAAAATGTGGGCCTCTACACACCTTTCAGTTCCCTCTTACTCTAATGTCTGTAAGTGTAGTCTACCTACTTGGGCCTATTTAATAATTTAAATAATGCACTTGGAAAAAAATTGCATGATTTAATAAAATTTATCACTGTGGCATTCTAGTAAATTTAAAGAACATATGACATAACATCTTAATAACATTAATCAGTTGACCTATTACTCACACATTGCACTTAGACCATTATTTTATGACTTGCATGTGTTTGGCATAAATATATTGACTTGGCAGATGAGATATATATGTCAATGAAACATTATTGCATTTCTTTAAAATAGGTTCTACATATTTAAATCTTATGCGATTAATGTATTAAAGCATTTGTGTGCCAACATGAGTCATGCTATTAATTTATTAATTCACCACTAAGTTTGATGCTCAATGTACTAGTGTTTTGGTGTGCAGGTAAGCAAGGATAACTACCCAGCCTTATAGTATGTGTAGTGTAGTAATGGAGATAATAAAGATCTAAATATTTTTGTGTGTTAATGTATATAGTAAGCACTAATGTAAGAATTGTAGGTTATGCGTCCAGCATGCTTAGAACTACTAAAGTCTGCAAGCTTAAGCTGATTAATGACAAATAAACGGGTGCTTTGATTGTCTTAGGCTTATTTGTGGTTTTTATATCTATGGACCTATGGCCTTATGTTTTTCACTTTGATCTATATGAGACATGTTGATGTCTGACTGGGGGACCAGAAGGGTCCAAGTGGAGATTATGAGTTGTTATATATAGAAGTGTTTTTAATAGGTTTTATTTGAAAATTTTTGGCATATCACTCAGGTAGCTGTTATGCTGCCTAATTCTTCTGAGACCTATAAATTGTCTGTAAAGGCTTTGTCTGCACCTATCAGACCTTGTATGTATACGTATAAGGATTAGACTAGTTATTTAGGCCATATCTAATGAAGTTTTGAAACAGCCCATAAGTGTTAAGGAAATTTCTCCTAGAGCAATCCTAAGATAGGTAAGCTGTCGGGAAGTGCATCACCTATCGTGTTCTTTAGGGAATCTGGTAAGGGGTATCACATTTCATTTAGGTAAAGTGATCAGTTAGTTATTATGTTGCTAGATTTTTGTTAGACTATGCTTTGAGTGGATTATATTTAAACAATAACTTAGCAACCATATGATAAGAGATTTGTAAACATTTGAGATATCAAAGGGATATAAGAAGTTGATAAGAATAAATATGACTAATAAGTTAAGGATATGATGAATAGGATTATGTGTCATCTTTTATTTGGTTCTAGCAATCATATCAGAAAAGGGTGTCACGCATGTAATTGAGACCTTAGAAATATACTATACCGTGTGGGGCATGTCGCTTGTTTATGATATTGAGTTGTCTATAAATTTGCATGCTTTTGTGCATAATTGACCTAAGACATAAACTACAATGAAACATAATAAATTGGCTTAGATATAGAATTAGACATTAGTTCCCTAATAACATTGTAAAATGAAGGTAAAGCATAATATAAACTATGATATAATTTAATTTGTAGAGCATGGTAAGATGGATGCAATAATTATGTGATGTTTAAATGAGATTATGATTTATAGTAAATGAAATTGTGTAATTCTTTAATTGTATGATAATTATAGCCATAAACACGAGATAAGAAAGTGTATCATGTCAAATATTTGTTATGTTCTTTTCTCACTTATATGTCAGTTTTATGTGATTAGAAGAAAACTATATATGACTTAGGGTTTAAAAAAATATTTTGATAACTTATTTTTTTTATTTAAGCTATATAAAGAGTGGTATGTGAGTATGTCTTCAACAAAACATGGGGATTGTATGTTGCATCTTAAATTGAAGTATGAGTTATGTGAATAATGCCTTGGCTAAAATTATACTAGAAGTGGTAATATTGATACTTTAATAAGTTGCTTGAATTTAAGCATAAATATGGATTTTTGTGAAGAATAAATGCATGATTAGTGTAAATTACCTGAATGTGATGTGATACTGACATGTGGTGTGAAAAATACTTATTATGGGTGATAGCATAAGCATGGCTGACACATGTCAGGCTAAGTGTCTAAACTTATAAATGTGTTATGCTACCTTTATATAAGCTACGTGAGATAATATTGACATAACGAAACATGTAATAAGGCAACTTTGTATATATAAGTGAATTTATGATGTAAGAAAGTCCAATGTTTAGGTACGTATTATGTTCTTTCTTATCTATATGTCAAATGTGTATTTAAATAGAAGAGATATGTATATGATTTAAGGCTTAAAAAAATATCACATAATATGTATCTTATTAATTTGTTCATATGTCTAACTGTATAAAGAATGGTATATAAGTATGTGTTGATGTTGGTATAATAATGGAAAATTGTTAAAGGATAATGTTGTACATGAATTATTGAAACCTAGTCCATGAATGAACTAAGTTATTAATGAAATATAAGGTAGCTAAATTGTTATTTATGATAAATAAATTTGGCAAGTGTTTTATAATGATCTAATAATGTAATGTGTTATGGTATTGCCCAAAATTAGTATTGAAAGCAATGTGTGATATTGCATAATTTGGCTTAGTAAGATATAAGGAATTTTATGAGTGCACATGTTATATTAAGATAAAATATTTGCCAAATATTTGCCAACATGGTGGATGAACATCGACATATGGATAAAAAGATTACCAAAGCCTAATACGACTAAATACCTTATGATTTGATTGGTAAGCTTATGGTAAGGTTATACTTTATGTAAAGTAAGAGTGGTATTTGTGTGATGAGGATGTAACATTCTAAAAATGATTAAAATGCATGAAATATAATAATGTATGTAAATTGGTGAGTGTGCATATAATGTATGATAGTTAACATGTTTGGGAATAATATGGTAAAAGAAAATGGCTTAATTATCAAATTTAGCCTCATGATGTCCAAAGAAAATTGTAAATTGAAAGAAAGTTATGTGATTAACTTAAAACTAAAAATAAATAATGTAATGTCCCATAAAAGTATGACATCAGAAATTGGATAGCTGATCAGTCAACTAGAGTTAGATAGCAATTACTAGGGTACTTCAGTGCCTCTTTATATGGGTACGGCTATTGTGAGGTCCATTGGGCCATTATATAACTATGTTGGTGCAGCTATCATGAGGTCCATACTATCACTACAAACACTTAAATGGGTACAGCTACTGTGAGGTCCAAAATATGGATCACTATACATCTTATGTGACATTTATGGTTGATATCCCAATATCCTGATAGAGGAGTTGTTTGCTAGTTATCGGCAAATAAAATGTTTATTAAGATTAATTGGTTAAATTAAGATTAAAGCTTCAAGTAAAATATGCTCGTTATGCTATGTCATTACAAGCAATATGATATTGAATTACATGTTTTAATTATACCTTTATATATATTATTAAAATATATAGGTCTATATATGTAAACATATTATATTGGATACACCACTAAGCTCCCAAGCATAGGATATCATTTGTTTATGGTGCTTAGGTTTTATAAGGTATTATGATGAAGATTATGCAAGCTAATAAAAAGCATGGAGTTTTGAGGAAGATTGCTAGTTTATTTATATTAAATGTGACCAATGTATGTATGTGTTTATTTAGTTTAAAAAGGTGCAATGGCACTCATATGTATTCTACTAAGGTATAAGGGCCTCAATTGTATAAAAAAAAAGTTTATGAACACTTACATATGAAATGTATCTATATATGCATTTAGAATTGATAATGTATTATAAGGATGTTGGTTTCTAATGTAAAGTGAGGTAGTGTAAGAAAAGATTTACTTGTTTATGTGATGTCTTCTACTTCTCATGTACGCTCATGATTGAGATGATGATATATTGATTAAGATGATCAAATAGATCGTAGAGTTAAATTTTTACTGATGAGTATATAAAAGTGTTTTTTTATACAAGTTACTATTTAGGCTAGTGTCAGTGGAGCTATTTTGCTGCTAGAGTATTTAGCATAATGATCCCTAATAAGCTAGATTTTATAAGTAGTATGATAAGATATGTTTAAAGAAAAAGGTTTTAAATCATATGGGTCTTATGTAAGATAAAATGTCAAGTGAGTTAGATATTAGTTATGCCCTACCTATCATTTGGGTTCGATGAATGGACTGAGTAAAAGGTGTCCTATGGTAGGCATAAAATAGGGCTAGTTATTGCATCTAACATACTCTTGTTTTGAGAGCTACCTCTCCTTAATAGGTTACTAGATAGTGCAATTTGTTGCAACTGATAGGTGTTATATAGGGTTAGTCCTTGCATATGATATTGTCTTATTCTAAGAGCTACCTCTACTCAATAAGTTACTAGATAGGGCGAAGTGATATAAGGCTAATTATTACATCTAACAAATTTGAGAATTGGATAGAGTGAGTACTTGCATCTAGTGTTATATATTCTTTATATTAGGTTGATTATGGTTAGAGTGATCCTAAGTTAGTATGCTTGCCTTCTACAGTTGAGTCGATATAGAAGTGATTCTAAATGGAAGGTGGATATAGCTTGCCCTTTATGGCAGAGAGGGCTACAAAAGTGATTTGAATGGCAAGCATGAGGCTACACTTGATTACTCTTGAAAAGCTTATAGCTTCCCCCTTACACTTAGCTAAGCTATGTTATGACATAGTCTAGTGAATGTAATAGTTGGTGGATAATGTTACCCTGTACAAAAGAAAATAATGTGCTTAAACGCATGTGGAGATTATCATTAGAAATTTGAATTTTTTTCACAACTATAAAGGAAGGAAAAGATATTTTAATTTCATTGTGATAAGAAAATAAGTGATATAAGCAAAATGGAATGTAAAGATGCCTAGTGTAACACCCCTCACTCAACCCACTAATCGGATCCAAACGAAAGATGGCACATTATGACACCTCTTACTCTAACAGTTACCAACTGAAATAAGATATGACAAATTAATAGACTTTAATTAGTTTCATCATTACCTTCTAAAAAAAACTTTTATATGTTTCGTGATCACAAAATATCCTAGGTCTACATGTAAAGAAATCATGCCTTACATCCACATACACATAAATGAAATTGTCCCACTAAGGTAAAAATCTAGAAACATAACAAATACACGGTGTCATATCCAAAAATAAAACTAGCAAAAAATAGCACTTCTAGAAAGTCTCAATCTCAAGCCACCATCATGGTTCCTTTTAATTCTCACTAGCCATCTCAACCAGCATTATCACTATCAATCTATCATATTAATCATAATACTCATACCATTTTCAACCCACGCACATACATACAAAACTGATGTTATTACTTGTCATATAAAGTTACATCCTTAAGCTAAACGTACCTAAAATATCTACATGTGACAAAACTAACATATCCTAACTATTTACACATGATTGCCATTTACTTTTATATATATCACAATATTAAATATAAAAGTGTACTAAAAGGGTAATAGTCAGATCCACTACACTCTGCTTTGATATTGGCTCGGTGAAGATTATCTACAACCTACACATCTAAAACATGATGCATTAAGCATAAAGCTTAGTGTTATATTGAACAAAATATGCTTACACTCAAATACACACAATCATATTAAACATGCAATTCCTCACACAAAAGCATATCATAAAGGATATATACACAATATCATACCTATGGGGTCACATACTTAATCATGTTATGTTACTTTAATTTCATTTATAGTGCTTATGCCTTCAAATTATTTCTAACATTTTATTTTATTACATTAAATTATGTCCCTTCATCATTCGTTTAACCCATATCTAATAAACACAAATCCTAATAGTGGCTGTTAGGATTATGATTTGTAGTGGCTTATATTTTAGACCTCATGACTGCTGCACCAAAATGAAGGTGTGTAGTGGCCCTAATAGACCTCACAATAATAATATTAGCACGAGAATATACAGTTGCCCTACTTGACCTCACCGTGGTTACACTAGCATGAGAATGTGCAATGGCCCTACTAAACCTCATAGCGACGGCACTCGCATAGAAGTGTGTAGTGGTCTAACTAGACCATAAAGCAACTATACCTGCATGAAAATATCATATCATTAATGTACAACTTATAAGTGTGCAATGGCCCTCTAGGACCTCATGGAGACTAAACCCACATGAAAATGACACCAAAGTACCTTAGCAGCTACTACCTCCCTAGTTGACTGGTATGTAGTATGTTGTCTAACATATATGGGCTTTCGACGTTCTTACTTTAGTTACTTATACATTACATGGCTTATATATATTATCACATGTTCATGTCTGTTCATATAATCATTTGGTTACACATATTTATTCCTTGCCATTTTTCATTTTGTGGTAACATATATGTGTCACATTTTCTAACATTATTTCATCATAAATGTTACCTTCTCATGTGTATACAAGTTGACATGCCATACCATACCATTTATTTATCACTGAAAACCTATGACCCAAATTGCTAACAAGTCAACACATACTTTACAAGCTACATTATACTAACATACATCACATATCATACATTTATATAAATAAATGTACATATACCTCATACATACCATTTAGGATGCCAGTAGCATTTCTCATTTTTTTACCTCCGAACCATAATGTACCACTACCATTAAGCCTAATACATTCCAACTACATCCATTTTATCTAGGATTGCATTAATTACCATTATACCCTTCATGTATATAACAATCGGCCGAGGTAAGATTTCACTAATTAATTTAATTTTAATCGATTTTTCTTCAATTCCATTTATTTAACATCTCAAAAACCCTAATCTACACTTATTATCATTTTAGGGTTCTCTAAAGCCCTAAATTAATGAATGAAGAATAATGTACCCATTCTTAAAAATGCTCCAAACATAAAAGTGTGCATATATTTTATTGAATACACTTACAAAGTGATCATTCAGCATCTCGTGAGGCACCTTAAAACTTCTTTTTCCCTTTTGCTTGGCTATCCTTCAGTTTTTTTTATGAAACACAATAGAATTTCTTTAAGAAAAATTCATAAAAAATTCTAACAACACCAAACACGAAAATACCACCAAAACCATTAAACCAAGCATGCCTAGTTACTTAAAAAATATTAAAGCTTTAAAAATGAGCTTACCCAAATTTAAGGTTTCAAAACCCTAAACCTACAAACCCATTTTTCCTTAAAAATGCCCTCTTCTTGCAAAATTGACACCACAACAAAGTTCTAAGAGCGATAAAGATCACTTTTGATGTATAAAATTGAGATTGGAAGGGAGAAATGAAGAAAGAAAATAGGGGGAGAAAAAATAGGGGTGGCATCAAGTTTTCTTGGCATAGAGTTTCTCATCCCTTAACACCTATACAACAATCCATAAATGCATTTCATGATTATCCCAATTCTTTGAATGCACAAGAATGTTATTAATGAAGACCACCACAAACTAGTCCAAAAATGGCCTAAAGATTTGATTTATAAGATCCATGAATGCTACTAACGCATTGGTTATTCAAATTGCATCACTAAAAACTCACAGTGGTAATATCTCATCTTAAAAGTTATCTTGTACACATCTACCTCTTTTACCCTTAAGTGATAATACCCAATCTAAGATTAATCTTGGAGAACACAACTACTCCTTAAGCTGATCAAACAAATCTTTAATTTATGGTAAAGTGTATTTACTCTTAATGGTAACTTTATTCATCTACCTATAGTCAACAAATAACCTTAAGGAACCATCCTTCTTTTCTAGACAAACAAAACTAATGCTCCCCAGGGTGAAACACTTAGTCTAATTAAACCCTTATCTAGAAGCTTTTGCAATTACAACTTTAACTCTTTTAACTCTGTAGGAGCCATCTTATATAGAGCTATAAAAACTGGTGTTATTCCTAGCAACACATTAATGCCAAACTTAAGCTCCTTTTCTAGTTGAAACCCAAGTATCTCTTTTAGAAAGACATTATTAAACTCAAATACAATTGGTATCTTATTTGCATCAAGCCATTCTTTTTTAGTGTCAATCACAATAGCCAAATACACTTGGTGACCATTTCTTATCTGATAAAACCCTTATTTAGAAGCTCTTACAACTGCAACTTCAATTCTTTTAACTCTATAGGAGCTCTCCTGTATAAAGCTATGGAAACTAGTGTTGTTCTTAGCAACATATCAATGCCAAACTCTAGCTCCCTTTCTAGTGGAAACCCAAGTAGCTCTTCTAGAAAGACATCTTTAAACTTAGATACAACTAGTATCTTGTTTGCATTAGGCCATTCTTTTTTAGTGTTAATCACATGAGCCAAACACACTTGGTAACCATTCCTTATTAACTTTATTGACACAACTATAGAGATAACTTTAGACATATATTCCAATCTTTCACCCATAACATCCACTTTTGTGCCAGCACTAAATTAGAGTGTGATATGTGTCTTCGTACAGTCTATGACTACATGATACTTAGACAAGAAATCCATGCCTAAGATTAGATCAAACTCATGGAAAGGCAACTCAGTGAGATCAGTAGAAAAAGAATGCCCTTGTACGGACAAAGGACAATCTTTATAAACTTTATCAACAATGACATGCTAGCCAATTGGATTACTAACCATAATCGCAATATCAAGCCTATTTAATACTAAACCTTGATCTAAAGCTCATGTACTGAAGATATAAGAGTGTGTGTACCCTAAGTTTATGTGTGCTAAAGTAGGTAAATCAATGAGCTAAAAAGTACCCGTTATAACATTTGGTGTGTCCATATCATCTCTAGCCCAGATAGCATAATACCTGGCTAGAGCTCTGCTCTTTGACTTACCCTTCTATCTACCTTCAGCTCAATCTCTAATATCCTTCTAATCTCTCCTCTAAGAAAAATTTGTAGACTTCTTAGGATAATCTATCCCTATATGACCTTTAGAGCCAAAACCCTAATATACTCCTAGTAGAGTCTTCTAACATGTATCTTGATGCTTCCTATTATAGTGCTCACACTGAGGCCAAAGAGTATTGCTAGTTGTAGATCTCAAAGCACTTAATGTCTAAGTTCACTATCTTGATTGTGCTCTAGATCCTTGTCTTGACTTTTGAGTATGATCTTGTTTCTAAGTTTGTTATTGCTTAGACTAGTCACTCCTTTGTCTCTTGTCATATGTAGATACTAAAATACCCTTACCATGTCCAAAGGACCTCTTCCTCTAAAAGCCATCTTTTTTCTCTTACAGCTTATGCACCAACTCTATTGACTAGCATATAGCAAGCAAATTAGAAAATTTTCTAATCTTCATAAGAAAAATTTATAGAATAACATCAAGGTTTACCCCCACCTGGAACCTCTTACAGTGTTCTTTTTATGTGGCAATAATAACTCTAGCATACCTACTAAGCCTAGTGAATTCTTTCTCATACTCTGATACCATTCTATTCCTCTACTTTAGATCCATAATTCCTATCTCTTTAGATCTAAATAATGCTCTGTGATATACTTCTTCTTGAATTATCGAAGAAAGAACTCCTATGTCAAATCCTCTAGAGCCTTATGCTCTATAATAGTCTCTGACCATTTAAGAGCTTTTTCTTACAACATAGAAGTGGCATAATTTGCATACTCCTCCAGAGCACATCTCAACTACTACATAATCCATAATGCCTTATCCAGCCAGTACACAACTCTAGTAAATCCCTCCTACTCTTCTCCCTTGAGAAACTAAGCTTTATTATTTATTATTCTCTCTAGGTAAGTCTTCTATACAAAATGATGTTCTAACTGAGTTAGTGGAGGTACTATTGAATGAATCATAAAAATAGTAGTAGCAGTGGCAACAGTGGTAGCAGATGCTTGCTTAACCGATTCCATTATTTGCTCAAACAAAATAGGCTACCCCTATGGTCTCTCTGTTGCTTGCCTGGCATCATTAGATGTTAAGGACTCAACTCTAGCTACTCCTTATGAGTAGTTCGAGCATGGCTCTCAACCTCCTTATCATCTTGAGATGTACTTTGGCTTATCTTCAGATCCATAGGCAAAAGAAATAGATTATAAACCTCAATATGTATAATTTGGTGATGTAAACTTTTTTAATTCCTATAACACTCTAATATAACCCATAGGTATAGAGGAATGCCCAAACTAGAAGCTTTGATACCAACAAATGTGACACCTGTTATCTATTCCATACACTGGACTCGAATAAGTAGTGACATAATTGATATTCGAACTACACTATATAAAAATCCAAAATGAAATTTAAAACCTATCTTCTTAATAACATATACTTTATATGTTTAGTGTGATGAAAACATGCTTTATCCATAACTCTTTTTAAGTGTACTAAATGGGGTCCTTACATCAAAAATCTAATAGCATAATAGATGTACTGAGACACTATCCCAAAGAGCAACTTATCAAAACAAGCACTTCTATAAATTTTCAACACATCTCAACAACTCCTGGGTCTATCTGACCCTCCATAACTAATCATAAGGCAGTATTTCACAACACAACATAAGGCATGCAACATCATAAAAACTTTGAAGGAAGATGAAGTGGAAAGTCAATTTAATAGGTTTTACAAAAACATAATTACATAATACAGATTAGGCCCAATCCCTCATTTTACACAAGAGTGCTATCATACTACTGACATCACCACTAATTATACAAAAGAAAATCAAAATACCCCAAAATAAGTTACCTTCTTAATGTCATGTGGTACCTTGGCTTTGACTCTAATCTATGTTCCTTTAACCTACATATTGCAAAAATAAACATGATACACTAAACTTTCACTTAGTGGTGAATCTAACATAATATATGTTTTATTGCATGTAATGATGCTATACACATAATAATTTACAACATTAGGATAATTGCGATAAAATAAATACATATACTATAACAACATCAATCTAGACCAATAATTACATCGCACATGCCATTATAGACTTAAACTAACATTCTAAAACAATTATCATAACAAAAAGCTTTATAGAAAATTCAATACATGTAAAAGAAGATTTAAATCTTTATTGATTTTTAATTAATTTTATATTCATATACTTATAACACAACAAACCAAAGAAGATAATTGAACCACATAATGCCTAAAGGCATGTGATAATACTCAAAAGCCCAAGATAAATATACCCAAAGGCATTAAA
>CANXYI011651680.1:0-14896 GCA_948208565.1 Hura crepitans
GAACTTCCTATAGGTGAACACTATCAATGCACTTAAAAAAATCAAAATCTTCCTATGAGTGATTCTAATTTTAAAGTTTTTCGATGTATCTTAAAATCATGAGCTTCCTACAGGTGGACTTGATTTGAGATTTTGATGTCTTTTGATATCAGAACCTTCCTGCGAGTGGTATTGATATCAAATTTTCAATTTTCCAAAATAGTGAACTTCCTACGGGTGAACACTATTCATGAAATTAATGCACTTTCAAAATCAAAATCTTCCTACGGGTGATTCTAATTTTAAAGTTTTTCGATGTTTCTCAAAATCATGAGCTTCCTATGGGTGAACATGATTTAAAATTTTGACATCTTTAGATATCAGAACCTTCCTGTGAGTGGTATTGATATCAAATTTGCATTTTCCAAAATAGTGAACTTCCTACGGGTGAACACAATTCTTGGAATCGATGCACTTTAAAAATTAGAAACTTCCAACGGGTGATTCTAATTTTAAAATTTTTTGACATCTCTCAAAATTATGAACTTCCTACGGGTGCACATAATATGAGATTTTGATGTCTTTTGATATCAAAACCTTCCTATGAGTGGTTTTGATTTCAAATTTGAATATTGGTGACTATGATTAAACTATGATTTTAGTGCATCGGTGACTATGATCGGGCTACATCTTAGTGAAATTTCTTTGAATACCTATGTACGTAGAGTTCAGGTTTTTCTAAAATTCATGACCCTTGAATTTACTTTCTCATAACTAATTCCTTTGAGTCACATCATTTTGTTTGATTGGTGTTTTCTTGCTTAAGAAAAGAATCTTCTACTGCTAATATTTTCTTCTTTTTCATGAAAGTTATTAGGCTTCCTAGTATTTTGTTATTTTCATAACACGATTTTCTTTTGCACTGTTGAACCTATTTCTTCACTAATGATAGGGACAAACCTCTGTTTGATAGAAAGGGTCAGTTCATCTTTTATATTGATTAAAGTGTGAATGATGACATGATGAAGGTGAAATGAAACACACCAAGTTTCCTTACTTTTGTCACAAAATATTCGTGGTATCCTACTAAGCTAGTCTGAACATTTTTGATAATTTCCTATGCGTAAAGATTTTTCTAAAAGGGGTCACTTTCTTCGAGAACAGATCTTAACATATGTTTATACAAACTTTTCCATCCCTATCTAAGGAAGGATGAATTTATATTATGGGGTGGATTTCACCTTTAAACATGATTCCTAGCATATTTGTATACAAACTTTTCCATCCTTATCTAAGATTAAGCATTTTTCCTATTGTGAAATGTGTTTTAACCTCAAACATCATTCTTAATATATTTGTATACAAACTTTTCCATCCTTATCTAAGGACGGATAATCCTTTATTATGAAACTATTCTAAAAACTTTTATACAGTAAGATATTTTTTCCCAACTAGTAGTAAAGAGAAAATTGCACATAACCAAGTTGTGAATTACTATTAATAAAGTTTCTTTTTTTTTTATGATAGAACACTTGGCTGCAAAATGTGGTTATTATTTTTTTAGAATTTTAATTTAGTAATATGGAAATTTTATCAAAACTAACAACTTATCTGTAAACTATAGTGGATTATTTTCCCTTCTTGATAATTTATCTTGATAACGAAAGCAAATCTTATGTTATATGACTAGTTTCCTCCTTTTTTAATATTTTTTTGATTCGTGTAACTTATTCATTTTTTTATGATATAATCTCAAGAGTCAGAATAATCCATCATTTAAACCATGTTCCTATTTTCTAAGCAATCAATATTTACCCCGACCTTTAAATTATCTTTAAATGTAGGCTCAATAAATCTCTTCTTAATTTTCTTTACTGGTAGACCACCACATTCTTTTAATTATTCAGTCACATTTTTATGATATTCTAACTTAGGTTTTAATTCCCCATTTCCCCTTTTCTATATGTTAAGAGATTTTTCTATCGTAATGCCTCTTTTGTGAGTAGTGAAATGGAATAGTGCAAAAGGGATAATAAATAAAATGATTCTTTAAGGTGATATACCAAATAGAAAAGCAAACAAAATTTATTTTGATGTATCCATAATCAATGCTAACTTCTCACGTTGGACCATCTCCCTTTTCTTTAAACATAATATTTTCTCACCATATTAGCATTAATGGGCTCGAAGAGTTCTTCACCATCCATATTTGTTAGAATTAATGCACCTCTTGAAAAGGCCTTCTTTACTACATATGGCCCTTCGTATTTGGGTGTCTATTTCCCTCTTGAATCTTATTATCTTAGAATAATTTTCTTCAAAACTAGATCTCCTTCCTGAAATTTTCTAGGCCTCAATTTCTTAGCATGGGCCCTTATAAGACACCTCTAGTATAACTGGCCATGACATAATGCTAGTAATCTTTTTTCTTCTATCATATTCAACTAGTCATATTGCCTTTGTATCCATTCATTTTCTTCCAATTTTGCTTTTAAGATAACTCTTAATGAGGGAATCTTAACTTCGACAGGCAGTATAGCCTCCATTCCATATATGAGAGAGTATGGAGTAACATCTGTAGAGGTCTTTACTATTGTCCTGTACCCATATAATGCATAAGGCAACATCTTATACCAATCCTTATAGGTGACAACCATCTTCTGCACTATTTTCTTTATGTTTTTATTTGCTGCCTCTATTGCACCACTCATCTTAGGCCTATAGGGTGTTGAGTTATGGTGAATAATCTTGTACTACCTACATATTTCCTCCATTGTTTTATTATTGAAGTTTTTGTCATTGTCTGTAATTATTCTTTTTAGCAGACCATACCAGCAAATGATATTGTTTCTCATAAACTTAACTACCACGCCTTTGGTCACATTTGTATATGAGATAACTTCTATCCATTTAGTAAAATAATCAATTGTGACCAATATGAATAAGTGTCCATTTGATGCCTTTGGTCCAATGGGGCCGATAACGTCTAATCCCCAAACTGCAAAAGGCCATGGTGAAGATAACACATTTAAGGTTGAAGCAGGTGATTTAATCTCATTAGCATATATTTAGCATTTTTGACATTTACAAATGAAATTTATGCAATCAGATTCCATTTTCATCTAATAATATCCTAACTGAAGAATTTTCCTTGCCTACACATGCCCGTTCAAATGAGTGCCACAAAATCCTTCATATACCTCCTCTATTAGTTTTTGGGCTTGCTTTTCATCTACACATCTGATTAAGGTTGTATCATAATTTCATTTGTATAACACATCTCCTACTAAGAAGAAATTACTAGCCAGGCACCGTATTGTCCTTTTATCATTTTCTGTTATACCATCTGGATGTTTTCCATCTTTGATATATTGGAAAATGTCATAGTACTATAGCTTTCTATCTACTTCTTGCTCAACATGTGAACAATAGGCTTGAGTTCTTTTAATCTCAATCTTAATGGGTGGCATTTTTCCATAATCATCTAGCCGAAGCATGGCTGCCAATATTGGCAAGGCATCCACAATTTGATTTTCTATTCGAGATATGTGCTGAATTCAATATAATCAAATTACCTTATCAACTCCTAAATGTATTCCTAATATGGGATTAATTTAGTATCTCTAGTTTCCCATGTCTTATTTAACTGATTCATCACTAAAGCAAAGTCCCCATAAACCTCTAATCATTTGATTTTCATTTCTATTGCCATTTGTAAGCCCATTACACAATCTTCATATTCAGCTATATTGTTGGTGCATTCAAAACATAATTACACTATCACTAGATAATAACTTCCATCTGGAGCTATTAGAATTACCCTAATTCCATGACCTAATGCATTAGAAGCCCCATCAAATTTCATTATCCATTTTTCTGACCATTCAGATGTTTTTTCCAAAACCATAAAATTTTCATCTGGGAATTCTAAATTTCCTTCATAGGTCCTTTCAATATTTTGCTTTGCTAAAAAGTCTACGATGGCTCCTCCTTTAATAGCTTTTTGAGTGCTGTATATAATTTCATACTCACAAAGTAATACTTGCCATTATGCAATCCTTCCCATAAGTGTTGCCTTTTCAAAAATATACTTGATAGGGTCCATTCGAGAAATTAAATAAGTAGTATGGGACAACATATAATGTTTGAGGCATTTTGCGGTCCATGCTAAAGCAGCACAGGTTTTCTCTAAAAGAGTATATTTTTCGTTGTAACTTGTAAATTTCTTGGTTACATAATAAATTGTCTATTCTTTTCCACTTTCATTATATTGTCCCAACATTGCCCCTAAGGATTTGTCATATATCATCAAGTATAATAATAGGGGTTTTCTAGCAATTGGAGGTTGTAACATGGGTGGATTTTTCAAGTATTCCTTAATCTTATCAAATGCTTGCTGGCACTTTTCATCCCATTTGTTAGGGTTTCTTTTCTGGAATAGACTGAAGATAGGCTCACATGTGTTAGTCAATTGAGATATGAATCGGGCTATATAATTTAATCTTCCCATAAAACTTTTTACCTTTCTTTCTATTCTTGAGGGTGATAATTCTTCGATAGCTTGAACCTTACTAGGATCTAGCTTAATTCCTTTTTGGCTTATTACAAATCCTAGCAGTTTCCCTGAGGTTATCCCGAATGTACATTTTACCAGATTCATCCTAAGTTTGTATTTTCTCAGCCTTTTAAATACTTTTTCTAATACCATCACATGATCCTCTGTTGAGCGTGACTTAACTATCATATCATCAACATACACCCTAACTTCTTTATGCATTAAGTCATGGAATAGGGTGACCATTGCTCTTTGATATGTGGCTTCCACATTTTTCAGTCTGAATAACATTACTTTATAATAGAAAGTCCCCAAAGGGTAATGAAGCATGTCTTTTCTTTGTCATCCCAAAATAACTTAATTTGATTATATCCTGAAAACCCATCCATGATAGAGAACATGTAATGGTCGATGGCATTGTCTACTAATACATCTATATGGGGCAGTGGGAAATCATCTTTAGGGCTAGCCTTATTCAGGTCTCTATAATCTATGCACATTATTACCTTTCCATCCTTTTTTGGAATTGGTACAATATTTGCTACCCACTTAGGGTATTCAACCACTTCTAAAAATCCTGCTTCAACCTACTTTTTAACTTCCTCTTTAATTTTTAAGAGTACTTCTAGTTTCATCTTCCTTAATTTTTGCTTAATAGGTTAGCATCCTAGCTTTAGAGGTAGCTTATGGATAACTATATCAATGTCTAATCTAGGCATATCTTGATAGGACCATGCAAAAACATCCATATATTCTCTTAATAATTCAATCATTCTTTCTTTTAATTCATTGGGCAATTTATTGTTTATTCTAACTTCTTTAGGATTTTCTTATGTTCCTAAATTTACTATTTCTATGGGTTCTTATGGTGATTCAATAATTTTCTCCTTATGATCCCATAGCTTCTCAAATTCAGATACTATTGCTTCACCTTCATCTTTTTCTTCATCAGACTCCATTTGATATATTGGACATTCAAAATTATATTTTGGTTTTTCCACATGCATATCATCTAAGGAATCATTATTCCTAAAAGAATGTAAAACAATAAAAGAAAAGGCTTTTAGGAGAATTAAAAGGAAATTTCTAGAATAGGGTGTAAATTTATTAATAGGAAAACTTCGACATACTAGGAAATTTTAGCTTTAAATATAGCAAAAAGTAATCACAAGTTACATATAGGCATCGAAATTCATAGTAATCTATAAAGTTTTAGGTTAATGAGGACATTACTTTAGTTGGGAAGGGAATTCAAAGATCCTCCAGTTTCCAAATTTTCACTCTAATTGACAAGGGTATACATAATTCTATACTAATTCTTCTTTTTCATCAGCACTTATCATGGTGAGCTCATTTTCTGAAGAATTTCTTTTCTCTATGATATTATTTGATTCCTGTATTAGCCATCTAGCATTTTTGAACACCTACATTAAAGGGGGAAGTTGGACATGATCAAGTTTCAACTCATTCACCCGTTCCCTCTTCTTCATCCGCTGTTTATTTTTTGCTCTCATTTTATCGTAACAGGTTACGTGATACTCTAAACCTACCTTAAAATTATTTCCTTTAGGTTCCAGATATTTAACCATTCCCTACTTATTCTTTCCTAGACTAGTGCCTATCTAGTACCCTTGTGCTAGTATTAACTAGGCAGATATTCGTAAGGTATTAGAAAAGTTTGATTTCATCGACTTTTCCTTGAAGGGTTCATAAATTATGTTTACTACTTCAAAAGTCTGAAAAGAACTCTCAATTGCCTCTTCGGTTGCTTCAATGTATTGATATTTGATAGGCTTAGATATAAAGATCTCCTCTTCCCTATAAACCTCAGTCGACTACCCATCAATAATGAATTTAACCTTTTGGTGTAAAGAGGAGGGAACTGCCCCTATACTATGAATCCATGGCCTCCCCAATAACATATTATAGGCTAGATTTATATCCATCACTTGAAAAGGTATTTGGAACAATATGGGACCTACCTAAATTAGAAGCTTAATTTCCTCGATAACATTTCTTCTAGTACCATCAGACGATTGGACAATCATTAAGCTTGGTCTTATAAAGGATTCATCAAAAGAAAGCTTGCTCAAGGTGGATTTTGGCATAACATTTAAGGATGATCCATTAACCACTAGCACCTTTGCAATTGAATAATTCTTGTATTTTACTAAGATATGTAAGGCCCTAATGTCGCCTATTCCTTCAAAAGGGATTTCCTCATCTATAAAAGTTATGTAATTTGCTGACATTACAAGCCCGATAATGTTATTAAGGTTTTCCACTGATATATCATGATGAATGTATGCTTGGTCTAAGATCTTCAATAGTGCAGCTCGATGAGGTTCAGATGCCATGATCAAAGCCAGCAACAAAATCTAGGCAAGAGTGCGATTAAGCTATTCAATTACCTTATATTTGCTTTGCTTGACCAATCTTAAAAACTCTTCCACCTCTTCTTTAGACACTCCTTTTTCTAGGTGCATGAGCTTGACTTGTTTGTTCTTCCGGAGCCACATTACTTTTTTCCTTCTCTTTACCCTTTTTGGATTTTTATAACTCTTCATTTCTCTTTTAATTTACTTCTTTAGAGATATAGCACCTCCCACTTCTTATCATTCCTCCGACTCCTATGATATTTTTTATAGAAGTTCCTAATGTTTACAGAGTTACCGAACTTTTTGCTTGAGTTGTAGAACATCCATATATCCAAGGCACTGCTTTGGTATCCTTATAAGGAAAAGGCTTAGGTAAGCTCAATGTCATTTTGGCTAGGGGAGACATTAATGATTCCATAGATTTTTGTTTTGATCTAGAAGGGCAATGAATTACTATGGGAATGGGTCTTCCTATTTCTTTTTTATCCTCCTTTCCTGTGACTGCTACCTCTTTATTAGCTGACTAGATTGTTATAAACTTTAAATCTAACAATCTTAAAATTTTGTCCAGCAATATAATTCATCGAGGTGTCCTGCTATTAAACCTATTTACTTCAGTAATGTTGATATCTGGTTCAGATCATATGCCACCTTTACATATTCTAGATTTAATTTTTTATTCTTCTTATCATTGAAGATGTCATTTATTCTTCCATCATCATGATTAGGTAATGGGTTAGTAGTGACATTAGGGCTTTGTTCCCTTTGATCAAATTAGAGCCATCCTGCATTTATTAATCCTTACACTTTTCTTTTAAATGCTATACAATTCTCTATAAGATGACCCATTGCCCCAGTATGATATTCACACTTAGCATCCTCTTTATACCACTTGGGATATAGGGATGATAATGGCTTAAGAGGCGACAAGCTCACCAAATTGGTTTGTATTAACTAGGGCAATAATTTTGTATAAGTGATAGGAATAGGATTGAAAACCTCTAGGGCTCGTTGTTGCCTATAATTTTGCTCCCTAAGGCTAGTAGTATTTGTTGTAGGACTTGGGTATTACATTTGTACTATAGGGGGTATTCCTCGAGCCATGAATGTGTTTTGGTTCTTCGCCTTTCCTTTACTTCCTCCTACCATATGAGCCTCCCCTTCTTTCTTTTTACCCACATACTATTTCTTTGAACTATTAGGATCATTGACCCGCTCCTCCAGCTTTCCTTTCTTAATACCCTACTCTATTCTTTCCCCCTGCCATAACAAAATCTAAAAAATTTGCAGTAGTATTGGCTAGCATCATGCTAAAAAAAAGGGAGGTCCTAGGGTGTCCAGAAAGTTGGTTATCATTTCCTTTTTTGTGAGCTAAGGGATAACCTGAGCTGCCTTATCTCTCCATCTTTGAGTGTATTCCTTGAATGTTTCAATTGATTGTTTCTCCATGGCACGAAGGTCATCTCTACTAGGTGCCATGTCAACATTATGCTTATACTACTTCAAGAATGTGTTAGCTAAATCCTTCCATCATTTGATACAGTTTCTCTCCAACTGCATATACCATCTCAAGGCGGGCCCTATTAAACTCTCTTGAAATACATGAACCAATAAATTTTCATTACTAACATGTGCAGCCATCCTACTACAATACATAGACAAATGGCTCTGAGGATAAATATTCCCTTCATACTTTTCAAATTTAGGCATTTTGAATTTAAAAGGGATAATGACATTAGGTACCAGACATAACTGTGTTATTAGTTGTTCCAAAAATATTTATCCCTTCTATCGCTTTTAATCTTTCTTCTAGTGACCCTAGCTTTTCTATCACTCCCTTGTCAATAGCTTCTTTTAAGCTAGCTTGTACTTTAGGGTCCTCCAAATCTGGAACCCCATTTATTTCCTCTTTCTGTTTCGTTGAACTTAGTTTAGAAAATATCTTTTGACCTATCAAAGGGGTTCATGCTATATTTACAGGCGATACTATAGGAAAAGCTAGCACCTCATCTACTATGGTTTTTCCTTTCAATAACTCTATGATCCTTTCCAACTGCTCCTTCATAATATTTACATCTAACAATTGTTCCTTGATTTGGTCAAGATCCCTTTTGAGTTCTTCTAGTTTCTGTTCCTCCATTTATTTTTTCCTTAAGCGGGTAAAATATGGATGCCCAGATAGAAAGTTTATTCAATTGGTGGGCTATTTTAGGTCTCTTGTTTAATAAATTATTTATTTGCTCATATATGATATTAAGAAGTCAAAAACATGTTATTAACATAGTTCATTTATATTACATCATTTTAGTCTTAGCACACTATATCTTCTTAAGTTTTGTTTATAAATACTAAGTAAGATAATATTACTTGTAATTTCACATGATTTGTCCTAGATATAACTATCCTATGATGTTGATCAATTTGTATTCATGTTGGCAAAGTGATATGTAAGACAAAAAAAATGCACAAAAATTAGCATTAATTTAAAGAAAATAAAAAAATTATAAACACATTATCATACAAGAAGAAAATCACACATAATCTTGTAAAATCTAATTGTGAAGTTTTTCGACCTCTAATTATTAGTGTTATGTCTTTTAGTTCCCTATCTATTATCATCTAGCTAAGTAACCATAAGGGCTAGCTCAGACTTCGTCAATTTGACATTGACATGGGTGAGAGCTTTCACAGGCCATTATTAGGTTTCCCTTAGAGGCTCCTCTACTAAACCTCTATTTTGCCTATGGGTAAGATCATTACTGACCTTGAAGTGAGTGTGTGTATATATAGTAAAAATCCTAAGAACATAACAGAAAAAGACTCCATTCTAATCTGATTAAATAATTAAACCCTTATATAAAAAAATGACCAATCCTCAGTGGAGTCGCCATCTATCGTGACCCGACCCCAAAGCCTTACAGTTGTCTAGGTTGGGATCCTTACGACGTAGCTTTTGAGATGAAAGAGAGAGCCACCACCAACCATTTAAGGTGTGGTTGGTCACCTAGAAATGTGATTTAGTTTTTGGGTCCTACATGATTTGGTATAAGGAAGGTATGAGGCACCTTATACCATGTATATTTTTATAAGGGTTTTATTTAAGCTATTAATTATTAGACATTACAAATAAAATGGTTCACCTATTATTCTTTTTTTTTTTTTGCATAGTTACATCATTTTATAATCGAATAAATTCTAGGGGTACTTTAATCCATTTGACCTAAATGAGGATTTTCCTTCCTATTATACCACTAATTTATTTATTTCTCAGGTATTCTATCTCTACTTTAAATAATACTTATTATAAAAAAACTTTTAAATTGATTCTTTCATTTTTTTTCATTTTTTTTAAAAAAAGGGATACCTAATTTAAATTTGGGCACTTAAAATTAATTTATTATTTTTTATGAACTATTTTCCCTAAAATTATTTAAATTATTCTTTATTTACAAAGTGACCAAAATGCCCCTGCAGAGGACACTGCTGTCCATTATCTCTGAGGGGCAAAATGGTCTTTTGGGAGAACTATAAATACTCTCCCTCCTGGCTTCTTCTACATGCCTCACCAACGCTGCCTTTTTTTTCCAATCATTTTTTCTTTCTTGTCTACCACTCTCTTCCTCGTAACTCACATCTCTTCTCCAGAAAAAGAAAAAACGTATCTCTTTCTTTACTATAAATCCAGCCTTCTTCTTCAGAACAAAAAATCTTTCCCTTCTTCTCTGTCGATCTACCCTTTTCTCTTTAGAAGACCTTCTTCTTCTATTCATTAAACTCTCTCCATGAATCCTTTCTCTTGTCCTCTTTTCCTTTGAATGCCAAAATTTTATCTTTCCATTATTACTACTTTTTGGTTTTGTTTTAAGATAGACTTTGTGTTTCCGAGAAGAAGGAGAAATCGAGTGGAATTTTTAGCAGATCTATCTATGTATTTATTTTGTCGATGTTTTTCAGACGAAAGAGATGGGCTTTTTGGGGGTCAAATGTATGCTGTCACGCATAGTGCAATTGACAATCTGTTGATGATTTCTAGAATCCAACCGATTAATCTGCCATCACACCCATTCACGACATCCAATGATTAGATCTATCTTTTCTTAGGTATTTTCTAGACTTGAAACTCCTGATTCCTATTTCTATTCCCTTTCTTCTTTGGTATAACTGATTTTCCCTTATCATTTTTTTGATTTTTAGCCTAAAATTTGGCAATAAAGATATCAGCTATATACCTTATCTATCGTAATGAAAAAAAGAGGAAAGGAGTAAAAAAAAGGATGAAGGACTATGGGAAAAGAAAATCGCAGAAGATAGAAGGCAGGGCTACTCATCTTCATTCATTTTTAGTAGTACATTCATGTCTTTTATTTTTCATGTTTTTGTTTTCTCCTACTTATTGCTTTAATTTTGTTAGAGCGAGTATCAGGAAATTTTATTACCTCTTTTTTTACACATTTTGTAAAAAGAATTTACAAGTAAACATTTTCATTTTTTTTCATTTTTTTATTAACTTATGCCTAACTTATAAAAAAAATTTCTTTTCTATTGATCCTATTTTTGAACTACTGACTTACAGGATGTTTATTTTTTTTGCTATCTGAAGATTTTAATCTATGTGATATATTTACCCTATGCATGCATTCCCTTTCTGTTTTATGTTTATGTTGCCTTTCATATTTATTGCATGCATTTTAGGAACTTTATAGCTTAGATTAAAATGATATGGGTACTTTGCATTTTCCTTATATTTATTATGTTATCCCTCACTTACCTTTTATTCTAGATTACATTTCTTATTATTTTTTATTATTCTTATTTATTGGCTTCTAATTCATATCGATCTTTGCTTCTTCTTTTTATGTTACTATGAGGAAACAAACGGACAACAGTCTGAAATTGGATGATTTTTTCCAACCTAAAAATTCATGAAAAGAGGCTTAAACAACTAAGCTAAGTCCCTATGTCCTCTATTTTCATGCTTACTATGAGATTTAGATATGGGTGCTATTAGATACTAAGATTCACTACATGTTTCATCTGCATTTTTCGTGACCCCTTGCTACAACCAAATACTTAAGGCCTCCCTATTTGATCATTCATGGTTTTCATGTCTATTTTTAGTATCTTTAAAAAAAAACTTTACTACTTTCTTTATTATTTCAAGTAGCTTTTCCTTTGTTTTATAAAAAAAAACTTCTTTAGACTACATTCTTTGGTCCTATGATGATAAGGGCGAAATGAATGAAATTACTGCTTGAGTTTAGTCCTAAATATGTTGTTTTCCCCTAAAATGCTAGGTAGCATTTGCTGTATTTTTGAATGTTTGATTTGTTGTTGACCCATTAATCTTATGTTTTCAGCATGATTAACCTGGAAATAAGATTAATTTTTGGTTTTATTCATACCATTCCTAGAATGATATAATTAGTTTCCCATCAAACATTTGTTTAGTTGATCTACTTAATGCATTAAATAGTTGCCCATTTTAAGGGAAAATGATTGTTTATGTTGAACCAAGATCAGTAAAATGTGTGATTCTATACATCTGAGGACATTTTTTATTTTTCCTTAGTTTATTCTTGATTATTAAAATCATCTGATCATTTGTGACCATCCTCATGCATTACAAAAATCTTGCTAACTTTCATACTGCATATAAGGATTAGATTTCTTAATGACCAAAAAAAAAATACAATGCAAGCTGACTTCCTTAGATGTATTGAAATCATGGCTGACTTTAATACATCCAATAGAAAATCATGGAAATAAAAGAAAGGTAACCTTACTTTGTTAATCTTTTCTGCTAGTGATATTTTCTGCTTGCTTTCTTCTTCTTGCTTCCTAATTTCAGCTGATGCTTCTTTACTGCCTCAGTTTCTCTATGATTTTTCACTCCTATTTTTTTTCTCGATTTTTTTATCTCTCTGTCTGTATTTCTTATCCCTTTAATGCATTCACTTATTGCTATTTATAACCATTGCTACTCTCACCCCTTTTACTATTGAAAATAGTCCCCCTCACCCCTATTTTAATTTTATAATTTGTACGTGCAGATTTTTTTCTAGAGTGGGCTGTTAGTGTTGGGCCTACTGTGGGATGTACATTATGGATTGCTATAGGCTTGAACTGTTAGGCTTGGGGCTGTCAAAGCCCAATAGTTTATTTGATGATAATTTTCTTTTACTTTTTTAATATTGTAATCAATTAAATTTTCATGGTTTGTAATTAATTTAAATTTTGTTGTAATTTTTTTTCTTTTTTATTGCTATTTTTATTTATACTTTAGCATCAATATAATACATTATTGATTCATGTTTATGTAAAGAAACTAATATAATTCATGCAATAAGATTAAGTGATGACTAGTAACACATTTATAAGCCATATAAAATAATCTTTGTGATTAATTTTGTTAGTAATTAACATACAATAATTATAAAACAAATTAAACTTCCGTCTTCTAGTATAATAGTAAGTGGGGTGATAGGGTTTTAACTTAAATATTCATTATAGTTTATGTATTTTATGTAAACTAGTCAATAATATTATTACCACACTAAGAGTTTTACTAATGAATAACATATAACCGAGTCCCCTTTTAATTCATTTCAGATATACTTACTAGGGCCAAAGAAAAATGGATATCTATAATCTCTTTACAAAATTTCCATTAAAAATAACATCAATTACATATATTTTACTTAACTCAACAACTTCACACTTATAACCCTTAATTAATTTAATAAATTAAACAAATGAGCAACCAACTTACCACTTTTAAATTACCCTTAATACTTGATTTGCATCTCATTTCTTCCTCTAAATCTTCTTCTTTCATGCATCTTATGAGGGCTAGTAGTATATTATAGAGAAGACCTTTAATTTGATGTATTATTTTGATGTTTAATAGAAGGTTAACAAAAGAATTTTGATAGGTGAGGGAGGAGGAATTTTAGCAAAGGAAGGGAAGAGGAAAAGGAGATGTGTGGCTAAAAATGATGAATATTTTATATCAAATCCATTTATATACCTAAATTTAATGGTTTGGATTTAAAGAAACTAACACATGTATAACTTGATTTAATCAAAGTGTCTCATTTTCTTTTTTTTTATTTATCTCATTTATTTTTGGATGGCTAAGTTCTTCTATGCCACTATTTAATCTAAGGGCTAAATTTTTCACCCCTCCCACACAAAAATCCCCTCATGCTTATCTCAAAAAACTATCATTTATTGAATTTAATTATTTTTATTTTTTTCTAATGGTTCCCATGTTGTGAAAATTTGAGTCACATGATTTTCATATTCCTCAAATTATTTAATTATCAGGATGTGCCAATTTTAAATTTTTCTGAGCACATTTTCTAAATTTTTGCTTCAGCTTTGAATGGTTTACTATTCACCATTGATGGTAATCTGGATTTTCTTTTTGATTTTTAACCTCATATATGACCTCAAATGCCTCTAAAATTACACCAAAATTCATCTTATAATTCATACTACCTCATGATGCAGTTAAGTCCATTCGAACTCTAGATCTACTATTCATAGCTTGGGTGTCACTATTCACTAGGACCATCTTCTGAACCTCATTCTTTTTCACATTCTCATGTTCTTCCTATGCCATATTTATATTTATCACCATTTTCATGCATTCCACTCATCTTTAGGTCTCCAAATATGTATTTCCAATTTTACCTTTGGTTATTTTATGCATTTACCTTTTTGCCCTTTGGTTGATTTTTGCTCATTTTTTCACACCAATCAACTCCACTCGATCCATACGTCTATTTCATTCGCTACTTTTTCTCTAAATTCCAATTTTATCCTTATAAAAAGCCAAACCAAAAGTTAGGGTGTGACACGAATTCTTAGGATTTAATTGGAATATATGTAAAAGGTATGTATAAGGAACATAGATACTGAAATATTGTCTTTAAAGGACAACTTAAATTATAGAGAATTAAATTGTAATTTAAGTAGAATT
>CANXYI011651733.1:0-15189 GCA_948208565.1 Hura crepitans
GTTAGTTTTAAAAATCCTTGGTTAGTCCTATTTAAGGGTCCCTAAAATCTTAGGTCAAAATTCCTTCGGTAGGATAGTTAACTAATTCCTTAGTTTATGTGAAAATCTCAATATTTAGAAAAAAATAGCAAACCACCTTGAAAAATTAAAATTCCATACCCAATGGCCTTAGTGGAATTTTTAACCTTCAAGATATGGTATTTTTAGTTTCGTCCGAGCACATCTCGGGTCATTCTCAACCTAAGTCTATATGAGCCTACGACCCATTAGATTATGGCTTAAAATAATTTATTAGTCCTATTAAATTTTTAAATTACGTCATTTTCTTCATTTATGGCCCCTCAAAGTTTCATGGCTTATACACACTGCCTTGAGCCTCGTGAATGTGACTCAGCACTCCAAGAACCCTATTTAAGCCTTAGAGGTATTGCATAGAGCCTCAACTTATGAGCATTATAAGTGAGCCTGACTAGCTCACAGCTATGAGCCCTTAAGGTCACACAGCCGTGAGGTGCCCAGCGATAGACTATAAAGCTAATTTTTTTGAGATATTTTCATTGGTTTTTTTATAGAAATTGATTTGTTTCAATTTTAAATGATTTTCTAATAATTTTTATATTAAGTATACTTTATTTTGACTCTTTCTACTTTGAGATTAAATGAAATGGTTTCATGATTTTACCAAATTATGGTTTTATTTGTCAAATAATTATTTAAAGTGATTTAATTATTTTTTGTGCTTTCTAAAAATGGGACTTTAAAAGTTCAAATGATTATGTAAAATTGATTAATCAAAGTGGCATATTACTTAAGTGACCTTTTTAAAGATTTCTTGAATTATGTTATGATATGGAATGAGAAATGTGATAAAAAAAATGCAATGTTATATGCTGAGAATTGTAAAGGCATTATAATTGATATATTTAATGTTGATTCTAAATTGATGAATATGTATACTTTTGAAACTTTGAATGTTGACTACATATGATGAAATTATGATGTTATGTGGCATGCTTATGATGTATATGCATTAAGATATGAGCTTATGAGCATTAATTAATCTTTGGTATGTTATGAGAATAATGGCAATCTACATATCACATCATTGTGATGTACCATTGAGTCTGAATTGGTTATGAGCAACATAAGCTCTAAATGTGTTCAAGTGGAAGTGAATGTGAACTATATTATTATGAGTATATATGACCATTGTGATATGTTTTGCACATAATCTATATATTCTATGCTTAAATGGATAATTAGCATGTGAAATGAGACTACATAGATTATATGCCTATGTACACTTAAACTTTGTATAGCATTTGGATAAGTTGGAATGCCTACTGAAGTTTTAGTAGTTTTAAAACTTCATATTGAAATATAGCCTCAATTGGCAACCATTATATGGTAGGTGTAGTAGTGTACATTCATTGATCACTGCATAATTATTTATGTGTAGGTAGAGCCATGTAAGATCATTAATCACTATACATATATGTGTATTGTTAGTATAGCCACAGAGTCCATGTGTAAGACAATGTAGAACTATATGTGGGGTAAGGACACGTAAGATCATTGATCACTATGTATATATATGTTTATAGGTATATCTGTGTAAGTCGATCGCTCACCATATGAACTCAACACCATGTATATAGGGTATAGGTTGTATTGGGCTAATAAATGAATTAAACTTGATTGTTAAATAATAATGTGAACTAAGCATATGATAATGCCATGAAATTGGAATATGATGACATATATGCGGTCAATGATATTAATATAGATCTAAATGATTGAATTGCACATCTATATTCTATAATCATGCATTTAGCAACTATCAAAGGTAAGTAAGTTAAGTTCATGCACAATTATATAAATAAGGTGTTTACTCGAGATGAGATAATAATATGTGATTATGTGATATGCAATTTTGTAGAGATATGTTTTTGTATATAATCTTTATGTGTTTAGGGTTAATCATGGTCAGTTTGTGTACCACTAAGTAAGTTTTACATAGCATATTAGTTTTCCACATATAGGTTGAAGTCCTTAGTTAAACACAGAAGTATGAGCAAGTGGAGTTCCACAATTATCTTTTTTTCTATCTTGCCTTATAGTTTTCTATAAGCATTCATTCATTTGTTAATGGAGTTGTACAAACTATTATTTTTTTTATGATAATATGTATGTTTAAGGATGTAATAAGGCTTTTTCTAAGATTCTAGCCTAAGACTAAATTTTTATATACAAATTATTTTTATATCGTAGATGTTTTTATAGGTTTCATATTTGTTTTATGTACATGGAATGGATGTGAATGCTACATATATGTGTTTGTATATTTGTTATACAAGTGATAAGTGTACATGAGTGTTTCTGGTGCCTCAAGCACATAATATGACATTCTTTCTATTGGTGTCTTTGGATGTCAGTAGAAGCAATATCACATGAACCTTAGATATTTATCAGATAGTATTGATGTAGGAACACTATGAACTTTAACAATCTTTTGAACATATATCTCTACCAATCATTCTAAGGAATAATTTGTCATGACCGATAAGAAATGGTCTAAGTTTGTCAACTTGTTAATAATCACCCATATGGCTTCATGCTTTTTTTTGGTCAATGGTAGTCCAATTATGAAATCAATGGTTATCTTATCCTATTTCCTTTCACGTAATGCCAAAAGCTATAGCAAACTTGAAGGAACCTAATGCTCAACTTTCATTTGTTGACTTGTTAAGCACTTTGTCACATACTCAACTATTTCTTTTTTCGTTCTTAACCATAAATAGTGGGTCTTCAAATTTTTGTACATCTTGGTATGACTTGGATGTATGGCATAAGAGTTATAATGTGCCTAATCTTGAACTAGCCTTTTAAGCCTATTATTGTTGGGTAGGCATAATCTACCTTAGTAGTACACTTGACCATCTCTTCATACTCACTAGCCTTTCTCTCTTGGATCCACTTTACTATCCTTTTCAACTTATCATTTAGGCTTTTTGCACTTTTTATATCTAATCAGGCTTTAATCTCATTTTAGTTATAATAGCTCCATTATGTGCTAGCTTTAAGTGGATGTTCAAAGGCCTAAATGCTACACATGTAAGAAGCATACAATATTTGTTATAAGTGACCTAATTTAAGCAATATAACTCATTAGAAAGGAAATTCTCATAAGAGTTGTAGCTACCAAAGATTCCTTACTTAAAGCATCAGTTACCATATTCACTTGACTCAAGTTATAGTCAATGATATAATTATAATCCTTGAGAAGCTCTATCAACCTTTTCTATCTAAAATTGAGCTCCTTTTATGTGTAGAGGTATTTGAGACTCTTATAGCCAATGTAGATGAAATTCTTTTCTCTATACAAGTAATTTCTACAAATCTTTAACACAAAAACAATAATTGTAAGCTCTAAACCTTTAGTAAGGTAGTTCTTCTCATAAGGCTTAAGTTGGCTCAAGGCATATGCTACTACCTTACCCATCTACATCAATACATTGCCAATACCACTATGAGATGTATTGCTCTACACAACTTAATCTCTTCATATAACTGATTGTGTAAAATTAGGAGCTTTTATCAATATAGACTTAAAATTCTCAAAGCTTTCTTAACACTTGTCATTCCATACAAACTTTACATTCTTTTATAAATATTTAGTTAATGGAGAGGCTATAATGGAAAACCCCTTCATAAACTATCTATAGTATCTAGCCAAACCTAAGAAACTTTTAATGTTTGTTGAATTCTTATGTGGCTTCCATTCCACTATTGGTATAATCTTATTACTATATATTTTTACCCCATCAATAGAAATAATGTGGCAAGAAAATGCCACTTCTTCAAGTTAGATATCACACTTGTTAATATTGGCATATAATTACTTCACTTTAAACTTTTGTAATACCAACCTGAAATGCTTATCGTGCTCCTCTTTATCCTTAGAATATATTAAAATATCAATTATGAATACCACTATGAAGTGGTTCATGTTTGGATGAAAAACTTGGTTCATAAGGTTTATAAATGCAACTAGTGCATTTATCAAACCAATTTGCATCATCAAAATTCATGATGCCCATATCGTATTCTAAAGGCTAACTTGTTCACATCTGCATCCTTTATCTTCAACTAACAAATCTATTTATAAGAAAACTTATGCTCATTTGAGTTAATGAAACATGATATTAATCCTATAAAAAGGGTACTTGTTCTTCGTAGTCAGTTTATTTAATTGCTAATAATCTATACACAATCTCATTGATCTATCCTTCTTTTTAATAAAAGGATTTATGTGTGCATCCCATGGTGAAACATTGGGTCATATGTAGCTTTTATCTAATAGTTCTTACAACTATATCTTTAACTCTTTCATTCTATTGGTGCCATTTTATAAGGTGTAATAAAGGCTGGTGTAGCACCAAGAGTCATATAAATTGCAAAATACACTTCTATTTCTTATAGCATACTGAGTAAATCCTCAAGGAAAACATCTTGAAGCTTTCTTAATGTACATATATCTTAAAGAATAGATTTAGCTTTTCTAGTGTCCTTCAGATGAGCTAAATAATTTAGATACCCATTTCTAACCAACTTCCTTGCCATTATAGCAGAAATTACATTAGAGAGGAAATGTAACCTCTCATCGACAATAGTTACTTCAACCTCATTAGCTATCTTAAGAGTTAACTTGTTATGTCCACAATCCATTATCACTTGATGCTTATATAGCTAATCCATGGCAAAAATCAAATCAAACTCATAGAATATGTGACACCTCTCAATTAACCTATCTTTAGATCCTAATGAGGAGGGACACATAACCAATATAGAACTTCCATTATATCCTTACTACTTAAAACTTTTTTCCTTTTTCTTGTTTATCATAAATCCACATAACACATGTATACTCAAATGATATAATAGGTTAAACTATTCGAGGTTATTGTGTCGAAAATTCGATAGCACAATAGATATCTAGTGACACTACCTTAAATAGTAACCTGTATCAAAAGCACTTTTAAAAAATCTTACTTCAACATCTAACCTTTATAAACTCAACCATACAAACTCCATTCATATATCTCAACATACATCACATACAACTTAAAACATGTAAACATATATCACTTATATATAAGCCATATCTTTATAAGCATCTTTATAGACATGTTTAGGCCCATAGTCCCTTTTTACATAAATACAAGTACCTACCATGAACATTATATATACCTACTATGAACATCATATGTCTCTATGTGTGTGTGTGTATATATATACACACACACACACATACCCTAGAAGAAAATACTTTTTAGTCTTTGTAATGTTAAGGAGATCCCTTAAGCTTCTATATCAACACTTTAACCTACACATCGCAAAACAAATAAGATAAACTAAGCTTTACGGCTTAGTGGTGTATCAAATAATATGTGCCATATACATTTATATGCAAAATACAATTATGCTAATTTTATAAAATGTAAGTAGAAGTATAACAATATAGCCTTACATTTACATGAAATATAATATAACAATAGTTAAAACATGAATTTGTTAGTCAAATATTATCTCTTATTTATTTATGTCTAATTTCCTATGCTTTTTATTAGGTATACTCTTATCTTTTTATGTAATTTAATTTGCCCATATTCAATAGACAATGATCTTGATACTGGATAATGGGGTAGAATATGCCATAGAGGCCGTATTGGACAATAAAGGACATGTTAGACCACAAAGGTCATAAATTAGACTTGAAGGTCATGAGTAGACTGGAAGGTCATTAGATGGACCCAATGGTCATAAAGTGGACCTAAGGTCATGAATATAGGTCTTATGGCCATAAATCAAATCTCAAAGGTTTAAATAAGGTGCCAAAGTACCCTAGCATCTACTAATCTCTCTAATTGACCAGTTAACCTATCAAGACTAGGTTGTCTACATTCATATGGGCAATCATTATTCTTTTATTTATTTTACTTGATTAAGTTATTTTATGTAAGTTCTAATTTAAAATTCATTAGGCCTATAGATAATCAAAGGAAGCTATAATTATTTCTTTTACAATGTTTACACCCATTTGTTTCGTTTCATTCATTATATGTATTATCAAAATAGACATCATTATGTTTTTTTACTCATTGATGCTTTAGTGTCATTGATTTACTTCATTGGACCATTCGGTCATGTAACATACATAATCTTACCATCAACATTTTCACCTTCATATAACCATATCATGCCTCATATGAATTCAAATATTATTGTATATTCATACTCATAACTATTTCTCATTACATGGTCATTATCCATAACCAATTTTTATAATCTCATACATGTATACCATGTCCACATGAATTATCAAAGCTAGCAAGCCATATGTACATTGATTTAGGATATATGTATTTTTGGCCAAACTAATCCATCACGCATAAATATACATAACCATACTTTACATACTTAATAAAGTTGCCTTTAATCTACTAATGTTACCAATTACTTTTATCTTAAGTTCTCCTAACATAGTTAACATTTCCATTCCTCATGTGTTACATGCCTTAATTTTATGACCTTAACCTATAAATACATATCAACATATTATCACATAACATAAACTCAAAATGTCATACTACACCATTTTTGGCCATCTCTACATACACTTACATATTATGTTATTTCATCATTTAACATCATTATGGCATGTATTTATCACTAACTAATTACTAATTAAACATATACATCACATCACATAAACATATGCATTATTAAACATTAATCACATACTTGATTTGTGCATACATATAATTTAATACATATAACTATTGGATTCACATACCAATAGCTTTAAAATAACAATTCAAGCTTTATCTGGCCTTTCCCTTTCTTTTATCCTTACTTCCTCCTTCTTTCTCTACCAATATAACATGTAAAATTTAAGAAAAATTCAAAATAAAAACATAGACTTTCAATATTGAAATTGACCTTATAAAAAATCTATTAGGATCCTATTACACCCTTTAAAAATGTAAAAATCCAATTAGAATCACTTACATAGAAGATGGGTACTATTCATAAAAGCCCCAATTCTTTGAATTCCACCAAATCACTTTATAATCTTGATGTTTTCACCCCTTAATCTTGCTTTAACAGATGTTCTTTAGATGAAGAATTGGTGAAAATTGAGAGCCAAATAGCTTGAAGAAATTAAAAATAGTGGTGGAGAGTAAGGCAGTAGCATCAGGTTTATTTGAGGGAGGAAGAATACATAACTTCTTTCCTTTGACTAACTCCTTTTAGCGCCATTAAAATCAAGGGCCATGATTTAACTCCCTTAAAATCCAATGGCCTATAATTTTAATGCCTTTTTTATCACTCTTTAAAAATTATTTCTTCTATTATTAAGCTTTAATTAATATCTCGTAGAGTCTCAATAAATCACTTGTTATAATACCAAAAGGTCCTATACAAATCAACTCTAAAACCCTAAACACCAATGTAAAATGACAGTTTTAGCCTTGTTTGATTTTTAAAAAATATATGTTGATATTCAAAAATTCCAATTTTAATCCCATTGGACTATTTAAAATATTTGAGTATTAGGTTACAACATTCCCAGGTCAATTTGAGCAAAAACACTATAATTATTTGTTTAACTACAACTAGGTTACTATTCATAAGGCACTGCCATAAAAACTTGACTTCTATTTTTTTTCCATCATAATGACTTTGTTTTAATGAAAATTTTTCCTATACTTATATTATAAATATGATTTCCATTTCATCCCATTATGGTAACTTAGGTCTCGAGAAACACTATTCACATTCGAAGGAGTACTATTCATAACCTTTGGATTATTAGGTGTTATAAAAGGGTAGTTTAATCAAGTTTGCCAGGAAATCATGTTTTTAATGTCTTAAAGCACTATATCTATACACTCTATTAAGTACAATACTATGTTCTAAAGGATTAGTCACTTGTATATCATGGTTATTTTGTTTTTTTCAAGGTTCCATTTGTGTGATAATGTATTATATGTGCAAGAATCAATTGATTTAGGGTCAATCAATGCAGGTATAGATGTATCAAAGAGTGAGAAAGTATCAATTATGACATCTATGGCTAATCCTTCTCTCTAGCAAAAATAACATGGGTTTGAGCTAAAGCATATGGCTTTAGCCTTTGAACTATCTCAAAAGTAGCTCTCTGTATTCCTCTAGTGGTGTCCAACCTCCTAGACCTCATAGGTACAGTATGTTCAACATTAAAAGGTTGCTATCTACCATTCCACATCTTGGGGCAATCCTTCAACCTATGGTTAGTGGCTTCACATCTAAGAAAAGCTCTAGTCAATCTTTAATAAGTGCCTCTATGCAACCTTCCATAATGCTCATATGGTTTTAAGGTGTACCTATAGCATCTAATCCTTGGGCACTGGCTACTAACACAAGTCCATGATCTCTTCTAAACTTATTCTTGTTTGCATAGTAAAACCCTATTGATTTAAACACTTTTACTTCTTATTGTAAGAAAATGTAGCTTGACTTTATCCCTAGGTCCTTTTGTTTAGTTCTTTATTCCTTCCATTCTAATACTGCTCATTGATAACCTCAACTTCCATAATGGGTGATAGAAGTTTTGAAAAATCTCTGATTCTACTCACTGCCATAGTAACTCAAATGTCATTATTAAGCCCATTTTGAAATTAATTATTCTAACATATCTTTAGCATACTTTAGTGTAGATACTTAAAGTTTAGCCAATGATGATAATTAGAGATAGGCTCAAGTAATAAGGCAAGCAACCTAAAAATTAAGTTCATATAGACTAAAATGGCATAAGTCCACCTAGACTTTATGCTCTAAGGTCTACATCATAGCCAACCTAAATTAGTTGAGCCCCAAGCCCATAATTCACATGGATAAGCCAAAGTTTATGTCCGTATAGACTAAAACAAAAACATGGCCTACGACCTAGCCTAAAGCCCATAGTCTGGTGGGAGAGCCTATAGCCTAGGTCTACATAGACTTGAAGTCCCAATTTGTATGAACATACAGATGTGAAAAGCTTTCAAAAGTTTGAGCTTCTTATTCAGAATATGTTTCCTAGTCCTAAAAGACTCTAATTCCCCTCTAGATGGGAAATTTATCCATAAGCCTATAAACACCCTTTTTAGGATAAGAAGATGGGGATCTTAGAAAGGAGGATCTCGAGAGGCAATTTTGAGAGCTAAAACCCACTATTTGAGTGTCCTGGAAAGGACTCTAATTAGGAATCACTTTACTAGTCTTGTTGCCCACATTTAAATATTACCTTTTACATTATTGCTTGAAGTCCACTTACAAAGGTAATATTTGAGGTCTTTCACTTTACATATTGATACTATTTTCATGGACCTATGATCTCTAAGGATTGACCATGAGTGAGATGATTCTATGTAACTCCTACTTTGATCATAGGAGTAGGTCATCATTTTAAGTAATTTCATGTTGTAAAATTGACTATTTTTATGTTATAATTATTTTTTTTATTTTCATCCTAATCATACAGACCTCTGTATAAGCATGTTAATGTCTGAACATACGTACTATATTAGTGTATGCCTGATTTGTCATTTGTACGGACTTATGTTCGATAGCAATATCCTATTTGTCTTATGTATCACATTCTAATGTATTTTGTTTACTATGTTGACATAATTATATAATGGTATGATGTTGTATGAATATTCCATTCCCTAAAAAACATCTCATTGGCATGATAGAACTATTGTATGTCTGTAAGGACTCCTCTCATAATGAATGTAGTCTGTATGGATGATCTTGTTTTATTCTTATTTATTATATCTTCAAGTCTAGATAGACTCCCTCTCATGAGGAATGTAGTCTACATAGATATATATGTGTTATGCATGTTTTCCTAGTTATGCTATCCACTTGGACTCCTTCTTATAAGGAATGTAGTTCGCACACACATTTACTTTGAATTCCATTTTTCATAAGTATGTATATTTCTTGTCATCATGTTTTACTTTGCATTATTAATTCATCATTCCTTTAATGAAATCATCTTTTAGGTGTATATCATGACAATTCTCATTTGTGTTATACATGAATTAACATGTCCTATTAGGTCCTCATAGACCATTATGTGTTATTTCTAACCTATCCTTTGAGTTTTATGCAAGTAATTAGTCTCACTGGAGTAGAGGTCTGGATGGACATAATAAACCTTACAAGCAATAGTCCGCATGAACACTTGCTAGAGCTATATAGAGTCTATACAAACTTATGGTTGTACAGATGAAACCAATTAAGTGCTCTATTTTATTTCCTTTGGTTTTGTACCTATTATATCCTTTGCTCATTTTTGGTTGTAATAGGTAGTTTAATAACTTGTTTTACATGCCTAAAGCCTAATATCACATCAAGTGATTTTTATCTAATTAATTGGTGTTTTCTTAATAAAATAGTTTTAAGTTTCCTTAATCAAAGGTCAAACAAAAATATATTTCAAAAGGCTAATCTCCTAGAGATGGGAATTAGGCAGTTATCGCTAATTCCTATGGAATTATCGATAATTATCAAGTCAAATAACAACTAATCAATGACTCGCTTTCTAGATGTGCAATATAATTACTATGTTGTATGCTTTAAATACTGCAAATTTACTTCTTATATATGAGAAGTGGCATAAACACTTTAAATATAATGCATGCGTCCTTGATACAGGGTTGATAAACATTACAATATAAATAAAGGCATATTATTGGGGCATAAGTAAGAATTGATTTTGAACCTTTGTAGTAGAGAAAGCCAGATGGCAACATCAAACACTAACCATTTACGTCCCTAGTTTATTTCTCAATAGTAATGACTCTGCTAGGATTGAGAATTTAAATATGAAAGTGCCTAAATAATATGCCATCTAACATTCTAATTTTTATCAATCCAATATATTACATCTTATATAAATTGTGTCCCTTTTACCTTAGATGGTGTTATAAACCATGACTCTATTTTTCATTCAAGAATAGGGAAGTGTTAGTGTATCCATCACTCAAAAGCCTTATGCCTTCGAGTATATGAAAAGGTGAATTAATCAGTCGCTATTATCCTTAATTAGAGAGACCCATTAGGAGGTACCTCCACTTATGAGAGCTATAAGCCTTTTTCAAACCAGATTATGAAGCACATATAATCTAATTTAGCAATTTCCCCTAGGTCACATGATCCTAAGAGTTTGCAATTACATTATGATTGCTATATAGGCTTATTACATTTAACCTTATTTGAAGTGGTGGCAAGCTTATTATGCCTTTTAATTGGAATAGGGCTAACCTAATTTCACCTCAAACAAGACTTAAATGTCATAGGCCATTATACTTGCATTCACTTCAAATATGAGGGGTCATTAGGCCTAATCAAGCCTATAATCAAACCTATGTATACCCCAATGATGCTTAGATAAGCCCATCTAGAAAGAATTGCCAAAACCATATGTGTGGGAGTAATAAGGTTAGAAGGCTTATTGCTTGTGTTTGTCCTTGTACATCTAACTTGTATCCTTTTTGTATACACATACATAACATTGTATTGTACCTACTCTATGATGCAAACTTCTTGCTTTGCTCTTTCTAAAACACCCATGTAATGTCTTAGTTCACATGTATTGTAAACACACTTCATGTAGACTTATGTACCACTTTACACTAGCACATGACACATATAACCATGCATCTATCATCTTGTAAAGGTTCACTGACTTCTTACTTATACATCTTGTGATCTCATTCATGCATACGTATACATCACATTTACATCATTCATGCATAAAGGCACACATTACATATCATGTATCATCTTAGACAATTCATGAATCATCACTAACCTTTTGTTTTGTAGCTACCATTGATCCATTTTCAATCTACCAAAAAGAGCAATCATACTTAGAGATAAAGTAGTAATAGAGACCATGCTAAATGCAATCCTTTAGGATATAGAGAAAAGATGATAGCTGCCGTAACCAATTCACTATCAAGCATGTATGCCCAAGATAAAGGCCAAACTTCTGCTACTGACAATAGCAAGAAAGAGATAGCTGATGACTAGGTTTTGGATGAAGAAATATTACTTGTTAAGCCTAGCAAGGTTCCACCACCCATATATGACAAGGAATATCCTATAAAAGAGCTAAATGAGAAACTAGAAGCTATGATCCACTTAGTGATCAAAGTCAAAGACATTAACCTAGAAGACATCAGCTTAAGGCCTGATCATGCTATGCCATAAAAGTTCAAGATACCATTTGAGTAAGTTTGATGGCATTTCTGACATGAGGACTCATTTGAAATAGTATGCAATAGCCATGAGGCCAACCAATCTATCAAAAGCACAAATAGTGAGGTTGTTTAGCATATCCTTAACTAGGCAAGCCCTAGACTAGTACTATAGCCTAGAGAAGAAGATAAAAGTAAACTGGGGAGAATTTACCCGTGCATTCAATAAACAATACAAAAGTAAGATAACCATTAAGGTAACCCTCAAAGACTTGGAATTGGTGCATCAAAAACCTAATGAATCCTCTGTAGAATATTTAGAATGATAGAGGGATAAGGTGTTTAAAATGAGGAATAAACCCAATGACATAGACCATATCAAAATGTTCTTCAGGAATGCCAATAATCATATGAAAATAGCACTTTCTACTAAAGGCATTACCACATGGGAATGGCTCAAAGACATATCCATTGATCTTAAACTAGCATTTCAAAATAAAGGATTTAAAAATAATAGCAATAATGACTCCGGTTAAGCTGTAGATGTCAATATGGTCAACACTCGATGCTTCTCCAAATTGGGTAAACCTATGTCTTGGTGCTTGAATAAGCTCATAAAGGAAGGGAATCTTCAACCTTTACCATACCAAACTCTTATAGGGATAGTTTCAGCTAAGCATAATAATAACTTATATTGTGGCTATCATTAAAAGACAGGGCATCTCATAGACGAGTGCAAGAACCTTTATCATGCCATCAAAATCTTATTGATGCCAAGCAGATAACTGATCTAGAAGCTTAGAAGCTCCCTTTTCCTTTTTTGTTTAGTTGTGAACTTTTGTAATCTTTTTAAGTACTTTTCATTTAATAAAAAAAATAATGAATTTATTTTTAGCCTCTTGTGTAAATGCATAAACTTTAGCTCCCTGTAAAAAGATGGATCAATGATTAATAGGCACCAATAGGAATCATATACAATATTAGGCATTGTTAGAAATCATATACTAGGGGGTTTCATTCATGCATCAACTGTATATATGTTGCACATACATAACACTACCCCATTCATACTACTTAGGTAGTTATTCATACATCTGCATATGCATTTTCATCACATATACTTGCAATCATGTGTGTATATCTTTTTGTAACTTTATCCTAAAGAAGCAACCCTATAAGTACCCTAAAATGTGTTACATATAGGTCTAGTCTCTAACCATAGTAAGCATGCATCATTAATCAAGCATTTATCCTTAGAAGAGTCACTTGTCCATGTATAATAAACATATATGCACCATGCTATTGCACATGCAGAAACATGTATTTCATCACAAACCATCTTATATGCATGTATAACACTATCCCAATGCATATTATTTAAGCTTAGTCATGCATTATTTATCCATACTTATTAACAAGAATAACATGTATTAACCATCCCTCACATACCCATGCATTCACATTTGGCATACCATACCTAGACACATATCATCAATCATCTTACTAGTATAAGTGTGACATGCATTCATCACATATCCATATTATAACTAGGTATGTCATGTATATATCACATTCATCACTAACCTTCAATCTTACAATCATCTAAGCAAGTTAAGCATAACATAGCATCATAAAATACTTGAAACATGCATTATATCATATTAACAATTGTATCATGCTTACTATAAGGATCATACTTTCCTTAGGCTCTTCAAAGGAAAAGAGTCACTCCTCTCCTCCCTTTAACACTCTTCACTACAAAAATGGCAACCAAACCTAAAACCAAAGGTAAGAGTTAATTTGTGACTAAAAGCATGATGAACAAGGCAATGGCCACACTAAAATAGAGGATAATGACATTCATAGAAAAAAAAAGATCTAAGAAACCTAATAAGGAGGTGCTTTGAAGAACTCAACGGGCATGAAGTTGACCATAAGGGCAAACAATGACAAAAGAATTAGGCTAAGAAAGATTTCCCATAGAATTGCCCATCAGAATAAGCCATTATCCATAATGCTCAAGGAATTGAAAGAAGAGAACCTTTTTCAATGCTTAATACTTGAACATCACTTTTCACCATTTCCACCTAACCATCTCCATGACCTATACTGTACTTATCACAAAAAAAAAAACTAGCTACCTAACTAACAACTATAAAGCCCTTCATTAAGCCATATGAGACCTCATAGACCATGGTATGATACCTTATCCTAGAAATCGCCCATCATTAGACCTCACTATTATCCCCTAAAGCTTTAAAAAGCAAGGTTCCCTCTTTTTGACATTTAGTCTGCCACCTCATGGGCCAACTATTGACCAATTACAAGATCTCACTAGTTAAGGATATGGAAGGCTCCAATGAAGATAGGATAGACTTTCCTTGCTTTCTTTTTTAGCTGCTTCTTTCTTCTATGTTGGAATAATTAAAGTTTAATAAACATTATTTTGGCTTTTCATAAGCATCTTTATATACCACATTAATTGCATAGTATGGTACTCTTGAAAGTGAGTTGAGAGAATTCAAAAAAAAAAGGGAAGAAATATAATAATCTTAATCCATAAGTACCATAAATAGGTCATTATTTTTCTAAGAATGGCTTGGCACTACTGCACATAATTTTAAAGATCAAGACTTGATCTTTCCTTGTAAGGCATTTGAAATATCCCTAAAAGTGAGATGTGAGATAAAAAGAAAAATAATATGCTTAGGAAAAATAAACCATAATAGATGCTTCTTTCCTTTAATCTTAAAAGAGGTCCAAGCTCAACAGGTTCCAAAAGTTAAAGCATCAAATTCATTATGTCTAATTATTTTCTTCAAAGCATAAAAGCTCGTGACAATCACTCTAAAAAGACAAACATTTCCTTTTTCGGTTCCTGCATACATAAGAA
>CANXYI011651775.1:0-13781 GCA_948208565.1 Hura crepitans
TCTTATGAGCTTTTTTAGATTGACCACCCCTGCTGGATATGAGATTTGGATGAATATATCAATTAAGACATCTTTTACTTTGCATAGACATAGATCGAGGGCCATATCAATCCGCATAAACTTGCCATTGTAGAAACAGGACCAATAACTTACTCTTTATTTGCTTATTTGGTTTTTGTACCTTTTATTTATTTCGCTTATTTTTGGTTGTAATAGGTAGTTTAATGACCTATTTTACACATAAATAGCCTAACTTGACATTAATGATTTTTCTATCTAATTAATTGGTGTTTTCGTAACAAAACAGTTTTGATTTTCCGTTAATAAAAGTCACATAAAAAATTATTTTAAGAAAGGCCAATCTCCTAGAAATGGGAGTTGGCAATTACTGCCAATTCCTTTGGAATTATGGGTAATTGTCAAGCCAAACAACAACTAATAATTGACCCAATTTGTGGATGCTCAATTTATACTTATGCTTGTTATACATTTTGGAATTTTGCAACTTATTTTCTCTATTTGAAAAGGTGATATGTATGCTTTTAACTATAATATTTACTTGCATAATACGAGATTGATAAACATTAAAATATAAAAGAAGATATATTATTAGGGTATAATTAAGATCTAATTTTGAACACTTTCTAGGTAAAAGATAAGTGGCCTTGGTGTAGAGCTAGGTGGTGACTCCAAACACTAATCACCTCATCCTTGGTACATCATAAAATCTACAATGGCGACTCCACTGGGGATTGAGAATTGAATTCAAAAGTGCCCAAATAATATGCCTTTTAATATTCTAATTTTTATCAATCCCATGAATTTCATTCAATATAAATTGTGTCCCTTTTTACCTTGTATGGTGTCGTAAACCATGAACCCATTTTTTTTCAAGAATAGGGAATTCCTAACATATCTTTCACTTATAAGCCTTGTACCTTCGAGTATATTAAATAGTGAACTAACTAGTCACTATTATCCTTGATTGGAAAGATTCGTTAGGAGGGACCCCCCACTTATGGGAATAATAAATCCTTTTCAGTTTAAACCATGAAGCTCATATAGTTAAGCTTAACAACTTTTCCTAGGTTGTATAACCCTAAGTGTTTACGACTACATTATGTTTGCTATGTGGGCCTATTACATTTTACCTTATTTGAAGTGGGGCTGTAATGCCCATAAGTCAAGGTCTTATAAATAGTACCTTTTGGACTCGAGTGATGTTCTTTACGGTGTGGGGGCATCACCATGAGGCCAAAAAGGGGCGTATTGGTCATAAAATTTTAATGGGTTGGAAAATGGGTAAAAAAATTGAATTTAAAAATTTAGTAGAATCGATAAATCTTTTCGGGTCGAGAACTAGTGTATGGGGAGATAAAATGAGTTTATATCAAGATAGCCTCAGGATGTGCTCGGACAGACTCAAAAATACCATACCCTAAAACTCAAAAATTCCAATAAGTATGATGGAGAAGGAATTTTAATTTTCTGAGGTCGTTTGATATTTTTTCTGAATATTTTATTCTAGCAGGTGAATAGTATCAAAAAGTCAACTATGGAATTTTGACTTGAAATTTTACACGGGCCTTAGTGACACTAATCGAGGATCTTTAAAACTAAAATGAGTATTTTTAAAGGACCAAAGAATTTTCTATGAATTTCTGAAGCTTAAAAAGGCATAGGGAGAATATGAGGGGCCACTCACCTACCCCTATATAAGAGGTTACACATGTGCACATCTCACGTGTGTAAAGGAGTCATCTTCCTCCTTGCTTTAAAAAATTTGATGCCACTCTCTCCTCTCCCATTCTTTTTCTTCATTTTCTCTATCTTCTCTCTATAAAAACCCATAAAAATTATATAAATCTTAGCCTCCATAGTCTCTAAAAGCCAAATCTTTTGACAAAAGTGAGAAATAGAGCCTAGATTGAGAGATCTCACACTTGAGTGAATAGTGACATTTTCTTGAGTAAGTGCTTTTAATCCACTTTTTATTTTTGGTTTATGTAGAAAGGTATTCTAAGATTAACCATGGTCTTAGATTTCAATTTGGAGTTATATAGAACTTTTGAGAAATTTTCTAAGGGTGCATTTTGTATGTTTAGGTGCTAAAGAAACCCTTAAAGGAGAACAAGCATACAAGCCTCCAAATGGTGGGGAAAAGGGTGTTTTCACACCCTAGGTATGCAAAATAGACTAAAATTTAGTATGTCTATGGAATTGCCATGAATTTGTGCATTTATGTTGTAAGGAATTGTGTGTTCATGGTGTTAGGTATAACAATAAGGTAAAATGGTGTTTTGGTGATGTTAATGGACTTAAAATAATAGGTTTTGCATGATAAATTAGAAAGGAATCTAAGTGTATGTGCATGTGTGTGCTTTGGCTGAATGGTGTGTGTGAGGTAACATGGCATGTATGAATATGTGTATGGCATGTTAAATAGGAAAATGACATGTAAATGGAGGGTGTAAACCATAATTGAAATTGGATAATGATATTCACATATATGGCATGAAAACTTGTTAAGATAATATCTTAATTTGGACATGTATGTTATGATAAGAGAATGACTTAGGAATTGTATGGATATGCACTTTATGGTATGGAATATATCTTATGAATAGTCATGTGAGGGATAAAGGGAATTTAAATTGATATGGCTGGTGTTATGAAAGGCATGGAATTTAGAATTGACCAAATAAATAGTGACAATTTCGTAAACTAGCTAAATGAATAGTAACTTTGCGACCATAGGCAAAATGTGGCATTTTGTGTGTAATTTGGCATGGCATGTGACCTAGTGGCATAATAGACTTAGGAAGTAATAAAATGGAGAATAACTATCTTAAATGTGTAATTAATGGTATTTGGCCCATCAGTTAGACACCCACTGGATGGGTTAACTGATCAATAAGGGAGTTAGTAGCTACTAGGCAGTTTAGTCCTCTTAGGGCCATGTTGTCTATTAAATGTGGTAGGTGTAGCCACTGAGGTTCTGAGATGAACCCTACACACTCGAGTATTAGGTGGTCCACTTGGGCAGATCCCTACTACCCATTTGATGTTTATGGATATTAAGAGGTCCCACAGGGTTGATCCTTGCTATCCACTTGTGGTGTTGGAGATATGATTTGGGGTATTGGGAGGTCCCACGGGACTGATCCTTGCTATCCCATTTGTAGATATTGGTAGGTCTCTAGACTGATCCCTACTATCTGCCAATCTAGTATTAGAAGGTCCATGGACTGATCCCTACTATCGAGTGAGGTAGGTACAGCTACTGAGGTCCAAAATGTAGGCCACTATATAAGATAGTTCCCATTATCTAGTGTCTTAAAGTGTTATCTATCTATTATAGGCCTAAAGAATAATGAAATAGACTGAGAAATAAATAAATGGACTTAAACTAAATAAAAGAACTAGCTGTAATTGGATAGGGAAAATGGCATCTTGACTTATACATTGCATGATTCATGTGTATGCTTGCATGGTGACATATTATATTTGGCCTATTCCACCACTAAGTTCATACTCAGCGTGTCGATGTTTCGATGTGCAAGCTATAGATTAAGGGTCGATCAGCTTCAAATAGTCCCAATGTAGCTGCTCCTGAGTAATCTAGGTATATTTTGCTTTTCTTTTGGTTTGTTGTAGATATGCACTTATGTATAGTAGTTGTAGTGTGGGTAATGGGGTGTAAAGTAAAACTTGAGTTAATAACTTTATATGTCTATATGGATTTGGTTGCTGATAAATAATATGTGTGTTTATATCTATTTGTCTATAGGTTTGAGAGCTTATGTGTTGTGTTATGTGTACTAATGTGTGATGATGTTCTGGGAGGACTAGCAGGGTCTAGGAGTGAGTTTTGATATGAAATGGTTTTAGAAGTGTTTTTCTTGCAGACATATTTTGGGCTTTTCAACTAGGTAGCCGTTATGCTGCCTGATTAAATGTAAATGTCTAGTAGTCATAATCTAACATTTTAATAGTCTAAAATACGCAGTAATAAAAGGATAAGAAAATAGAAATACAAAATGGGTAGGCTAGGTCAAAGTTGGGTAAGTGTTAAACGAAAGGTCCTTGGGGAAATTAAAGGATGGGTGACCTCTCAGGAAGTACCACACTTTGCCTATTTCCTTCAGGAATAGGCAGGGGGTGTTACAAGGAACATGATAGATAACCTATGGGAAGTAGCATCTCCTATCGGGTTCCTTCGGGAATCGGGTAGGGGTGTTACATGGTATATGCTGACAAGTGAGAAAATGAATATTTTGATGCAAAATGTGCATATAAGCATGTTATGAAATATATGAGTGATTAAGCCATGTGAAATTATGCTTAATCACCTATAAAAGGGGAAATAACATAATATTCCCAATGGATTAAATTGTGTTGATTTTTGAGATTAAAATTAGTAAATTAAATTAAGGTATGATAGTGAAAATAATAAAATATAAAAATAGCTTGTATGAGTAACAACCTAGAGATGGATAAGTTAACCAGTGAACTAGGGATAGATAGTAGGTATTAGGCACTTTGGTACTTGATGTTGGTTATAGGTCCACTCCTAGTCTGAACCAAAAACCTGTATTTGATGATTTTGGGTTTCTATACAGGTGCAGTCACCATTCAGGTCCCACGGGGTAACTGCATAAGTCTATGCCGATGCAGTAGCCATTCAAGTCTAAAATATAGGCCACTGCACACGATGATCCCATTATCTATAGGTTTTATGTTCTCATTAATATGTGCATTATAAAAATAAACTTATACACTCAATTAGAGTAGAATTAGTCTATTATATACACTACACATTTTAAGTTATGTAAAAGATGAATATTGTTAAGAATATAATGATTGTATTATTTATGTTTATTAGTGGTATGTAAATGTGATATTAAGTGTTTTGCATATCATGATGTTATTAAGCATGTTAACTTCTTTATATTAAATGGTGAACATACATGGTGTGAATTAAGATACATTTTATCACAAGGATGAATAATGTCATAATGCATTGTGAGAATGAATTTGTGTCAATAGTCGCATGCAATAGTTATTTCGATTACACCACTAAGCAATTTGCTTACTTACATCATTTCTTTTGTAATGCATAGGTAAGGAGGACAATTGAGCCTAAGCCTCAGGACATCCAAACAAATAAGAGAAGAATATTTCAATTATTATATTTTGCTGTTGTAATGAAACTATGAAATGTATAGACAATAAAAAATGCACTCTTATGTTGGATGTAATTAGTCTTAGGCCTAAGCCATAACGTGATGTAGTTTATAAATTGTAAACAATTTTGTAACCATATTTAAACGTATTTTAAATTGATGTATACTTGACTGATGTCTCTACCTGAGGTTGAGACTAAGTGTTGTTATTGATGATGATTAGAGTGATCATAAGGGTCAAAAGATATGGAATTGTTTGTGGAACATTATAAAAGTTTTTTTCTTAACTATAGGTTACCATTCAAAATTTGGGATAAAGCTCGATACAGCAGTTATAATGCCAAAATTTTGGCATGAGGATTCCTAATTTCTGAATATGTAACTTGGTTTTAAAAACTTTTGGAAACCAATACTTTTATCTATTTTTCATACTCAATAAATTATTTTAAATGACATTGAAATATAGGTTGAGGTCAGATAACATGTTATGTGCACACACTTTAGTTAGGTACGGCGATAGGAGTGGATAATTGGTGTCACACAATGCCTGCTAAAGCACTAATACTAAACTCGAGTTCCCATTCTAGTGGCTATCTGGGCAACTCTTTAGGAAAAACATCGATGAACTTTGACATTACCTATATAAGACTAGGATCTAACTCATCTTTGTGAGTATCATATACATGAGCTAAGAAAGCTTGACAACCCTTTTTAAACATAGGCCTCACTATCACTATCGATATGACATTAAACAAAAAGTCTACCCTCTCACATAAAACTATGATCTCATACACATCTTTAGCTGTAAAAGTTATCCTCTTCAACTTGCAATCTACCATTGCTTGATACTTGGACAACCAATTCATGCCTAATATCAAGTCAAACTTATCAAATGGTAACTCGATGAGATTAACCAAAAACTTATGCCCTTGAATCATTAAAGAACATTCTTTGTAAACCTTGTTTATTATGACATGTTGACCTATAAGATTGCTAACCATAATCTCTAGGTCAAGAAACTTAGAATCTAACCCTTGGTTTTCTGCTTATGCTATACATATATATGAATATGTAGTCCCTAGATCTATCAAAGACTAAATTAGTGAGTCAAAGAGAAAAAAAGTACTAATATTAACATCTGGTGCATCAGCCTCCTCCTTGGCTCTAATAACATATTACCTTGTAATAACTCTATGCTCAGCTTTGGACTCTAATCTATTTCTCTGAGCTACCTATGCTCTCTCTCTTTAATCTCCCTTTTGGCCTCTGGTGGAAACATGTGTAAATCCCTTTCTGGCATCAGCTTTCTTCGGACAATCTCTACGAAAATGATCTAGTGACCCACATGAAAAGCGCACTCTTGGCTTTAACTACCAACACTCTCCTCTGTGTCTCTTGTGGCAAGTTTGACACTAAGGTATCTAGCCACTCTTAGCTATGGAAATTAGTATACTAGTAGTTTGAGATTGTTCTCCAGCCTTGCCCTTGTTACCCTACACTATCTTCTGTGGTTGGCCCTACTTTTATGTATGATGTGGTGCCCTAGACTAATTCCCTTTGAACTTCTTATCAGATATTTAAACTACACTAAAAGCCCCTATCCAAATGACTACTTCTTATAGTAGAATTCCCTTTTTCTCTTTCTACACTCCCTTAATGGATTTGTAGAAAGATATTAGCTCATAAAACTCTCTGATCTTTATAGGAACCAATTATGACTTGATGTTCACGTATAATCCCTTCTCAAATCTCTTACACTTGTTAGCCTATATAGAAATGGTCTCCTTGGCATACCGAATAAGCATGGAAAAGTCTATCTCGTACTATCTAAAGGATTTCTACCTTTGCTTAAGGTCTATGAACTGTTGTCTCTTATTGTCAAGATAATCTTCTATGATGTACTTCTTATGGAACTCTATCAAGAAAAGTCTCATGTCTATTCTTCCTTTGGCTTATGCCCTGTTAGATCTTCCTACCACTTTGATGCATCTTCTTAGAGTAAAGATATTGAACAAATCACTTTCTCTTCAAAGGTACATCACATCTACTTCAAGATCTTCTCTGTACAGTCTAACCAATACTCTACCTTTACAAGCTCTACTATACCTTTTCCCATGAAATCCTTGGCTCTCATCTTTTTAACTCTCTCAAGGTAGGTCTTTTAGAAAGCTAAAAGAATGTTTGGCTATTATGCTAGTGGTGAAGCAACAGCTATAGCTAGTTGCAAAAGCTGTAGCATCTCTTGTAGAAACACTGGTGGCACTAGAGCTACAGATCATACTTACCTCATAGCACTACCAAATATGGATACAACCTTATCTAACTCTTATCCCAAAGACATGGAAGCTTAACTCTTGACTTCTTCATCCTAGTGTAGAGCATGATCACTCATTTTATTTGTAGATAAGGAAATAATTTATCAACCTTGACATCATAAATTTTATGATGTAAACTCAACCTAAAGCACTTATATGTTGCCTAGGAATTCTTAAATTAGAACTCTGATACCACTAAATGTGACACCCCTTACCTAATCCAATTGCTAGACCTAAATATGGAATGTGCACACACACACATTAGCAAACTTATAACATGTTATTTCTTTTTAAAAACCTAATTAAATTGCTCTTAATAAAATGTTTATTTTACCAAAATACAGGTTCATAAAAACTTTTCAAAAATTAGTTACTTTCCACATTTGGAAACACTCGTGTCAAAAATTCGGTAGCATAAAAGTTGTACCAGGACACTATCCCAAATGTGAATAGTAACTTACAATATTAAAAGCACTTTTATAAACTTTTTCTTATCTTTCACATCTCCTATGATCCTTCTGTTCACCTTATATCCATTAGCAACACAACTTCTCAAAACATGCATCAATTATATCATTATTTAATCAACACAAATCAAAAATTAACTTTAAAATAATTTATAGACTTTTGAAATCCAAAAATTAACATTTTCATCTAGCTTAGGCCCCATTCCTAAATTTACACCCATATGAGCACTATCTATTCACACATCATAAAATTTAGATATAAATGTGTAAAATGTACCAAAAGAATCTTCCTTTCTTAGAAACTTAACGATCTGAGGCTTTAAGTTCAAATTGTCACCTTACCTACGCATCACAAAAATAAACGATGCAGTAAGCAATAGATTAGTGGTGTAATGGATATAACTTTTTAAATATTCCAACTATCATCATACATTAATATAAGAAATATGAACATTCACATTCACATTATCACATGAATATATAACATTAAGCATAACATGCATAAATGTACTAACATTGCATAAAACATATACATACTACATCATAATAATTATACATCATTAAATCATGTCATACATTATATTAACATGTTCATTATTCATTAAAGTCCATTTATTAAGCCTATATTTAAGAAACCAATACACTATGGATAATAGAGTATCAATGGATCACCTAGGCCCTCGAAACCATATAGGCCCCACACGCATGAGACCCAAAGGTCAAAAAATCATAAGCCTATAAGTCATCATACATCAGACCTAAAGTTTAGAACATAAATCAAGTCATCAATGCATATCAAACTAGAACATTAGAAAACCAAGATCTAAAAATCAATGCATTAGACTCATAGGTCAAAACATATAAAATAACCCAAAGGTTGATAAATCACAACCTAAAGGCTACAGAGGTATCAAAGTAACCCTAGTAGCTATATATGCCTAGATTTTGTGTCTAAGACTTTCCTATGGATTCAGACTTTAACTCGACCCAAAAAGCTCAGGGTATGACCAAATTATCGAAAAATTGACACTAATTTCAATGAGGGTGCATAGGTAAAGCCCCTATGGTATGGATAACTTCACTTTTTTAGGCCTATGATGATAGCTAGAGATAGGCTCAAGTAACAAGGCAAGAAACCTAAACCCATGGTCCATACAAACCATCATGGTGTAAGTCCACACAAATTTAATGCTACAACATCCATACAGACTAACATAAAACTAGGCTAAAGGTCTCGGAACTACCCAAGTAAACCCAAAACCTAGCCCTGCATAGACTTGCCAATGAAATTTTCCAAAAGTGTGATCTTCCTATTTGGATTCTAATTCTTAATCCTAGCAGGACTCTACTTCATCTTGATGGGACATTTGACCACTAACCCTATAAATACCCCTCCTCTCAACCTATTACAATGAAGACACACAATCTATACAGACAATCATCACCCAAATTCTAGGAGTCTAAGTGCTAACTCTAATGCAGGATTCACTCTACTAGTCCTAAGCCCTCACTATAATAGTCATTCTTTTTAAAACCTAACCATTGTCTTATTGCTTAGTACTAACTTCAAGGTAAGATCTAAGGCACCTTTCATCATATTCATTCATTTATTTGTGTTGTTTGTTGTAACCAATGATCCCCTATGATTAATTGACATGTGAGGTGATTTTATACAATCTCCATGTCAATCATAGGAGTAGGTTAACATGTTAAATCATTTTAATCATGTTTTAATCATTCATAGAAAATTGTAATCACACTATTTTCTAAAACTAATAACTAAGTCTGCATGGACCTATTTTAATCGATGTGAGGTCCGTACAGACCTATTATTTGAATATGTATATAATATAAGGTCTGTACAGATCAATATTCAATAACAGTTTTTTGTTTACTTTGTATATCATGTTTTAACATATCATGTTTACCATATTAACATACTTGTGTGATGTTATCATATTGTATGACTATTCTATTCCTTAATATGCATATTATTGATATTTTGGATTAATGTATGGTCTATATGGACTCCTTTTCACAAGGATTGTAGTCTATATAGATATATATGTTTTATGCATGCTTATTTAATTTTGTAGTCTGCATGAAGTCCCTTTCAAGAGGAGTGTAGTTCGTGCGAACATATGTTTTGAATTCTAGTCCTTATAAATATATGTATTCATCTTTATGTTTTCCTTTGCATAATCAAGTCATCATTCTCTTAGTAATAATCATTATTTAGGTATGCATCATGATTATACATATTATTATCATCATATTTGGTATTGCTCTTAAGTCCTTATAGACCATTATTTGTATTACTAACCTCTTTCCTTCAGTTGTGTAAGAGTAACCATTCTTATTGAATTAGAGGTCTAGATAGATATATTAAGCCATGACATGTTATAGTCTACACGTAAATAGAACAGAGCCGTAAAGAGTCTACATGGACTAACTGACGTTGAGACGGGACTAAACATTTTACCCTCTATTTATTTATTTGGTTTTATACCTTTTAATTCTCTTAATTATTTTGGGTTGTAATAGGTAGCTTAAAAACTTGTTTTGCATGCCAAAAGTCTAACCTCACATTAAATGGTTTTCTACAAAATTAATTGGTATTTTATTAATAAAATGGTTTTTGAGTTTTCCTTAATAAAAGTCACATGAAAAAAAATGTATTTTAACAAAGGCCAATCTCCTAGAGATGGGAGTTAAGCAATTACTGCCAATTCCTATAGAATTATGGTAATTTTCAGGTCAAATAACCACTAATAAATAACCCAATTTCTGAATGACCAAATTACACTTATGCTTATTGTATATTCTCAATAGTGCAACTTGTTCCTTATGTGAAAAGGTGACATGAATGCTTTGATTATAATACATGATTTCTTGATACAAGATTGATAAACGTTAGAATATAAAGGAAGGCATATTATTAGGGCATAAAAAAGATTTGATTCTAAACCCTTTCTAGGCAAAAGATTAGTGGTCTTAGTGTAGAGGCAGATGCTAACTCCAAACACTAATTGTAGTCATCCTCAGTAAAATACAATAAATCTATAGCAATTGATATGACTCCTAGTTGATCAATCAACCTATCCGACTAGGCTATTTACTTACATGGACTATTAACTATATTTATTTCAATTTCACCATATTAATATTGCTTAATATGGCTTTTAACTAAAATGGTTTAGCCATCTAATGACTAAATTGGGAAAAAGATTATCATATGTTCAACATATTATTATGACATGTAACAGCACATTACAATGCCATATATTGAAGCCATTACAAGTATATGCTCATTAATGCATTACATCATTACACTTTCTTATTAAATGCATTATGCCTTCTCATGAAATCTCATTTGTGATAACATCATCACACGGCTTATAAGCTCATGTACTAAACCACCATATTCATAAACATGACATTCACATGCCACAAACACTCTCACTTCATCACATGCATGTCATATACATCATAAACATACAATAGGCACAAATATAAAGTAATATGCCATATAAAACACATTACACATCATAAATGCACTATATGAGCCATTTAAGCCATAAAAGAATGCATTATTGCATTATGGCTCTTTTATGTCATCATTACCCATAATATGACTAAACACATTATTGTCATATAAAAAATTACATGGCCAAACCATCAAACATAATTCACCATATTATTTATTTCCATGCATATAAACATATATAGATACTATCATAACACCATTTACATGCCATGGCCATTCAGCCTCTCTATAATGGTAGGCTATTATATACATTTTCTTTTATCATACATACCAACTCATTCCTTATGATCACCACCATAAAAATAATCATGCATTCATCTCATGCTTATCATAAAGCATGGACATACATAAGTACATTATAAACCATATATGTATTATTACATTACATGTTCAAATCTCACATGCATATAAACAATTAGCCATTCACATACAAAATTGATCATTTGCATGCATATTATGCCATTTCACACCTATGCACATACACATAAGCCATTTGGCCATTATGCTTCCCAATCATCCACAATGCCATTCATCACATCATATATCATTCCCTCATTTCTAATATAAGAATTTACACTCATTCATTGTCATACATCATACATGACACACATTTGTGGCACATATATGTATACATATACTTACAAAAACTAAAACACACACATACATCATCAAATGGCCATTTCGACCATAATGCCTTCTAAAGTCCAAAATACCAATCTCAAGGATTCATCTTCATAAATGATGTCTTTATAAGCACATTATATCAATCTTATGCATACATCACATTTCCCATGCATAATACACACATACATGCATGGCCACATTTCACATAATATTAACATGCATCATTTTCATCCATCTAACACCATAACTAATCTTCACATACATCAAACTCATTATTTAACACAATTAAATGCCAATCATTATCATAATTATGCATTTAATACACAAACTTCATCAATAGCATAATATGGAATATTTAGGGCATAATTGAATTTCAACAATTTATGTCAATTACACATACCAAGAGTGCCAAAATGCACTACCAAGGATCATCTACATCTTGCTCTTCCCTTTATCTCAAGTTTTGTCAGTTTCCTCAACTGCCTATTATAGATTCAATACATAAAAATTTGTAATAAATCATATGGACACTAAATCAAAAAAATCAACTGCTCATACATGACCTTGGGCACTTAAAGAACATGGGAAAATATCAAAATTCAAAAAATCTTACTCAATCAATCTTGAGTTACTATTCACCAAAACATAAAATTGAGCTTTTCTCTTGATTTTTTTATACAATTCGAGGTGTAAATGGTGTCTAAAGATTGTGGAGGCATGAACTCAAGGCTCAGGTGGAAGAAAACAAGACAAATTAGAGGTGTAGAGGAGTAAAAATGGCTCCCCCTTACTCCCTTAAGGCATCGGCTGCTGGTCTTGGGAAAGAAAGCACTATTCTTCCTCTGACCAACATTTGACCCTCTTTTATACCCATTTTTTCAATCTTTCTTGCATCATTTTTGACATCTGAGAGACCTATAATTGTCTATAAATCAAGGCTCAAAAGCCTCTAAAAATTCGTGCCGAAAAATATATTAAAAACATAGTTTTCATAGTTACTCAATTTTAGTAAAAATACTTCCCGATCTCTAGAAATTCTAATTCCAATGCCAACAAGCTAATTAGAATCTTTGAGTATCAAGTTGTATTAATCCTAAAATTTTTTTGAGCAACTTTTTAAATATTTTATAGCTTAACTAAAACTTAGTCTCTATTCATATGAAACTACCATAAAATATTCTTTGCATTTTTTACCAACTAATTGACTTCAGTTTTGTTTCAAACTTTGCCCAAAATTATTTTATGATTTATACTTTTACCCGATCACTTTAGTGTATCTTGGGTCTCGAGAATACTATTCACATCCTAGGAAAGCACTATTCATAAGTCAAATTTTTTTAGCATTATATTATCAGACCTTAATGATTACTGCCCTAGCATTAAATACATAGAGGTGCACAGTGGCCTTATTGGACTTTACTGTTACTGCACTAGCATAGAAGAATACACCAATGTGCCTTAACAACTACTATCTATCCCTGGTTGACTACTCAACCTATCCAAAATAAATCATCTAGCTTATATGGGCCTTTACTGTATTCCAATGTATTCGCATATGTCTATTAGGTCACTAATTATTTTTTTTTTATTTTCAATCACATATAATTATATCGAGTACAATTTAACCATTTTTAGTCATACA
>CANXYI011651881.1:0-10743 GCA_948208565.1 Hura crepitans
ATCATTATCCTTCCTCCATTTCCATGAACTCTATAAATGAATTTCCTCATGAAAAATCCATTAAAAGTAACATTAATCACATAATTTCATTTTATGCTTATAAACTACCATATAATTACCTTAATTAAATCACTTAATCTATTTGGGTTGAGAACCACTTACCACCCTCAAAATGGCCCTAAATCCTTTCCTAACATCTCCTTTTTTCCTCTATTCCTTGCTCCTTCAATGGATTTTTGGGTAGCTAGCAAAATAAGATGGATAGAATAATCATTTAATTGTAATATTTAGTGATTATTTGGTGAATGAGAAGAAAAAAAGTGGAAGTGAATTCATGATAGAAAGTTCGGCCATTAAAGGTTTTAGGGGAGTGTTGTCTAAACGAAATGAATAAAATATTAATATTTTGGTATTTATACATGAGATGGATGGCTAAGATTAAAAGTAGCATTTTACACTTGGATGGTTGGGATTTTTCCACATGTAATTGGTTTAAAAATATCATTTAATCCTTTATACCTCATCTTGTTACTTAATTCCATTTGGATGGTAAAGATTAATCTTATTATTATTTAATCCAATGGCAAAAAATGGTTGCAACATAATTATTTATCATTTTCACATATATACACAATTAATGTGAATTTATTCTATTAATTTTTTTCTTATACTTCCCATCTTTAGAAAATTCCAACACTGTGAGTTTTGGATTTCTCATAATTTTTTATCATTAGGAGGTGGCACTTTTGAAATTTTCTGAGCATGTTTCTAAATTTTCTCATTAAGCTCTAAGTAATTTACTATTAACTGTAGATCATAAATTCAAGTTTTGTTTCTGACTTTTAACCTCTAATATGACCTCAAATTCTTCTCAAACTTCATCATAATGCATCTTATAATTAATACTAATTTTTTTATCAAATTAGCTCCATTCAGCTTAGAGGCACTATTCACTACCTAAGTTGCACTATTAACCGGGGCCTACTCCCAAACATTATTTTTCTCTGATTTTCTCATAATTACTATGCCATATGTCACTTACTTATAACTCCCATGTATCTCTCTCCTCTTTTTCATAAGGAATAGTGAATTTCCTAATTTGCCCTTAGACTTTTCATAAAATTACCTTTTTACTCTTTGGTCATTTTTCACTCCGTAGTTCACACCAACTAACTCTACATAATCCGTACATCCATTTTATTTCCTATTTTTTCTTCTAATTCTATTTCTAACCATATGGAAAATTGAACAAAAAGTTGAGGCATGACATGTTTGTTAATCATAATAGGCATAATCCTTTTCTTTGTTCACTTCATCTCACCCCATAATAATCTTTACCAGATCCATTCAAGAATTATTTTATAATTCAATTACATCAGTGTGTCTCATCAACTTCCTTTTTTTACATAAAGGCAATACGTGTATGTGTACAAGGTTGAGCTATGTTAATACGTGCACAATGATGTGTGTAATGGTAATGGTATAATGCAAGAATGTAAGATGTCAAGATGATGCTCATGTCATATAGTGCATAATCATAGCCCTAATGCCTCAGGGATCAAGAAGAAGGAAGGTGGCCCTTTACCTAAGGAAATTGATAGGGACATTAAGAGTACTACCCCTCTATCTCAGTAGGAGGCTCCTTTTGTTTAGGTTTCACTCACAGATGCAGATATGAAATGCTTGTAACTCAAACTTATCCTTAATGTAACATTTAGTGACAAATTAGAGGGTACCTAATATTCCTTTATGAGAAACTATCTTTCCTTTTATCATGGTGGTGTAGGACCTACTGTATATGTTAGGTTCAATACTTTCCATTAAACCATCACCTATTCTATGACTACTTTCTATTATAGTCCTTTGCTCTACCATTTGGTCTAAATGGGTAATTGTCAGTGGGATCTCATATTGAGAATACCTCATTATCCTTATGGTACCCCATACTAAATTTCTAAAGAAACTCGGTAGGCGATGCACTTCCCACTAGGTCACTCATCCTAAAAATTTCTCCAAGCACACACTCCTTAACACTTATTGATTCTTTTTATTATCAGGATACATGTTGCCTTTATCCTTATATATCACTTAGACATTACTATTCAGGGTATTTTTAAGTTATAAATCTATATGATAACCAATTTTAGGTTTGAATGAAATTTAGGTAGCACAACATCTATCCGGGTGACAATCTGAAAATTTTTAACTTGTAAAAGGCACTTCTAATAACCTTAACTTCATCTTTTATTACCCTCTGGACCTTTTTAGTCCTCCATTATCCTTAATATATATCGTATATAGACAATCAATAAGCACATAGGGCCTCAGGCCTAAAAATATCAGACTCAAATAGACATTTAACCATTCATATCTTTAGGCTTATTTATATACATCACATGTTTAACTTAAAAATCACAGACACTAATAGCTTCTAAGCTTATTGGACTCATGGCCAATAGTATTTACATGAGTGCCTACTAAACCACTAAAAATACATTATCTTATACCCTTCAATGCCTCTACTGCTACAATGCACAAAATTTAAGGCTGGACTCCTACTTGCTATTACTTGCACACTAAAATACTAGTACACTGAGTATGAAAACTCAGTGGTGATTTTGAAATAATAAAAACATGTTAATGCTAACACACAGTTGAATTGAACATGTCATGGATGCATGAATGAAATACATTTATCCATTTAGTAAAATTAATATTATTTTATTAACAAGTGTCATGGTTCAGTTAATTACAATTATGCCACTATTACATTGTCATTAATCCTAGTGTTATTGTTACATGTCATTAAGTTAAATATTTAATTTATCAAATAGGCCCAACTAGATAGACTACACTTTTAGACACTAGAACAAGAGGGAACTCAAACTGTGCAGTGGTCCTATATTCTTGACCTCGGGCTTTGCATCGGCCCTAGTGCAGTGGCCCACCTTGTAGACCCCGACCGCCGCACCGACCTAGTATGATGAACATATAGTAATATGAATAACAAAAAATAGTGGCCCATCTTATAGACCCCAATAGCTTCACTAGCTTAGTCCAATAAATAAATAATTATCATCATCATGACATAGTGCAGTGACCTATCTTGTGCGCCTTGATCGCTGCGCTAGATTGGTATGATAAATAGATAAAATATCTAGCAATTGCAAATCCCTAGTTGACCAGTCAACCAATCCAATGGGTATCTAGCTAATGGGCCAATAGTCTCTTATTTATATTTATTTTATTATTGATCATGCTTTGAAAATATTCACAATCTATTAACATATAATTATTATTTAATTTCTACAGTTCAATTTTAGTCGGACAGTTACATATTAGTTTAATTAACGGATAGTTATAGGTCCAGTTTTTAAAAGGGTAATTTTAAGTCTTTTACTTAGGCATTCATAAGTCCCCTTTAGGCCTAGTTCCATATCATAATTTAAGCCCTATTATATATCTATTATAGGTGACATTGTGTGCCATTCTCATACATACAATTTATAGGACAATTATAGGTCAATTATATTTTTCCCTGTACACTATTACGGGTCATTTTCCACTATTTACCAGGCATTTTCCCATGCCAATTCAAACCACATTGACAATCTATTCTAGGCCATAAATACTTTCATTCCATTTAACCTAACAAGGCAATAACAATGGCCATATATTACAATTAGAATGAGGTACACAAAGTCCATAATTCTTATCTTATTTCATGCCATTATAGGACACTTTTATACATGCCTTACAAGCTAATTTTCAAGCCATTTCTTACATTAGCTTTTCATATTACATGCCATGTTTCCATGCATGGTTTCACTTATTCCATGCTAATTCCATGTCATAAATCACATACTTATGATGTCATGCCATTTATGCACATCACACATCTTGACATACCATGCTTACCATACCTACCATAGCATATATACCTCTCAACCATAGCTTGCTTATGCTTATATACATGCATTTTTTCATAGTTTATCACACATGCATATCATATACAATAATCCTAGCATGCACACACATGCACACATAACATATCAACCATGCCATTCCATGACACACCATATACATGCCTCAGCCACACATGCCATGTCATGACACAACACACACATTCGTAGGCAACACATGGTCACACACATAGATGCATTGTTTCATTAAATTCACCACATACACATACATTCCTATGCCAACACATAAATTCCACAATGATTTATATACCACACACATATTAAATACATGCCATGATCGACACTTACACCTCTCGGCCATAACACCTTTATTACCATACCTATATTTTCTCACCAATTTCATTATATACAAATTCATATCTATACCATCCATATTCCTAATAGACACATCATACAAACATGCCATACACATGACTTACAAGCAAAGATACATCATTAAACCTCTCTGCCACATCTAGTACCCCCCTATTCATGCATTTCCTCACCACACATAGATATATATCATTCAATCTCATGTCATACACACCGTGTACCACCATATGCCCTACATAAATATGACATATCAACTAACTCTATGCCATGATACAAGATTATACCTCTCAGTCATAATAAGATTATAGTCTTATACCCATTCTTTTCGCCAATTCAACATACAACCCATTAATATTATACATAACTAACATCAAATTAAGCTTGCATCCATAATTTTGAAATAATACATATTCCAATTAACACTTCCATACACTAATTCATGACAAAACCACATCTAAAATTAATAAGGCATGCTTTTATTCAATCAAATTAACATACCTATATTACTTTGAAAGCATTTCCTACACCAAAATAGCTTTATTTCCTTTCTTGTACACATTTTCCTCTATGGCCTACATACACACCAATTTCACTTAGAAAATTCATGAAAAATTCTATATGCCTCCAATTTAAAATCTATGAACATGAGTGGTCTTAGAATAATGGAATCCCCTTAGAAAAAAAAGTGAAAGAAACTACTTATACCAAGTTTAGAATTCCTTGCCACCCTTTATGTACACTTAAACTAGAATGAATTTTCTTGATTTTTATGAGTACCAAGAGTGTCCCATTCTAGAATTAATTCCTAACTACTTAAAGTAATTTTTGGCAGAAGAATAGGGTGGAATTGGTGGCTTTTAGTGGCAAAAATAGTGGATTTTTAGTGGAGTAGGTGTCAAGAAAGGGAAAAGGGAAAATGAGAAAGAAAGATGAGGTGAAGGGAGAATGGACAAGTGGAAGTCCATGTGGCCATTTGACATATTTATATTGGGGCTGAGGTGTCTCAAATGGCAACACATGTCACACGAGCATCCCAAAAATACTTGATTTCGATTGAAACTTCAAGAAAATTTAAAAATTCAATCAAACCTCAAAAAATCATCACATTTATTCAAAAAAATCCTTGATCAAGCCTATTTAGGGCATCATAAAATTTCACAGTAAAATTCCATCGGCAAGTCAGTGAATTAATTTCTTAAGAATCGAGAAAATGGAGAATTTCTAAAAAATTACCAAATGACCTCAAAAAATTAAAATTCCTTCACCAATGGTCTCAGGGGAATTTTTGACTTTTGGGGTATGATATTTTTAGGTTTGTCCAAGCACATCCTAGGACATTCTCGGCCTAAGTCCATCTGAGCTTACGCCTCATTAGATTTTTGCTTGGAATAATTTATTGGTTTTGCTAAATTTTTAAATTAAGTCATTTTTATCATTTATGGCCAATCAAAATTTCATGACTAATATGCCCCTTTCAGGCTTCATGAAGGTGACTTGCACTCTAGGAACACTTTTTGAGCCTTGGAGGTACTATTCATAGAGCCTCGACTTACGAGCATCACAATCCTTCCATGGTAGTCCTTAGCATCTTGGTCTTGAGACACAATCTAACACATGCATCTAAAATTTTTCTCCAACAGATGCCTCTATTTCTCTTTCCATAGTACCTATATAAGCTTCTTTGCATCTAAAAGATTTTTGCTTGGAATGGTTGCTAAGAATTGGCATGTAACTCATACTCTGATATTGAAGTTTGAGCTGACTTATGCAAATATGGAATGTAGTCCCTTCTTTTCCTCTTCCACTTTATAGCAAAAAGAATTACTTAACCCTTGATCATAAGGCCTTTTATCTCTAAAAATCTCCTATTTCTCTATCTAGACCTTCTCAATAGTTAATGCAGCTGACACTAGCGTAGAGAAATTTCTAAGCCTTATTACTACTACTAGGTGTCTAATTATTTTATTCAACCCTTTTTCAAACTTTTTACATCCCATAACATTATTTGGAATCACACTTCTTGTATATCTACTTTACTCGCTGTACTCTTTTTCATAATCTAAGATAGTCCAATGTTCTAATGTTAAGTCTATAAATTCCTATTTCTTTACATTTACAAGATTCCTTATAACATACTTCTTCTTAAATTCACTTATAAAGAAATCCCAAGTTTTGCCTGTAAGTGGCATATGTTTAGTACTAGCTCCTCACCATTCTTGAGCTTCATTATGCAATAAAGAGTGACACAGATCACATTCTCTTTAAAAGTGTATTACAACTATTGAAAGATTCTTATTGTTCTATTTAGCCAGTATTTGGATATTACTGAATCATAAAAGTTATTTAAAAAAAACCTTATTGCTCCTATTTCATCAATTCTTCGTAAATATATTTCCTATAATGGTTGTAGTTAGAAAGGTATTCGCACTAATAAAGAGGTGGCACCGAACAATCTATAGAGTTTGTCTAGATAAACAAGTTATCGCAATGGTAGGATGGGTTGTGATTGTACCATCTCTTTGGTGGGTGGTACGTATTCACTCATCTTCAAACTATATAAAGAAAACAACTTATCAACCTCATTTAATGTAAGCACTTATGTGATGTATGATCTTAAACCTCAAGGGCACTCATACACATCTTATAAACTTAAGAATGCCTAAAGCAACTCTGATGCTTCCAATTGTGCCACCCTTTACCCGGTCTATTATAAGACCCAAAGAAGAGGGAGCATATGTGACACCTCTTGCATAATCCATTAAACTGAACGAGAGGTGGCACACCAAAAGCATTTTTTACTTAGCATCCTTTAAATCCTTTATCATAGAATTTTTTACCCTTCATTTTTTTTATGATGTGGATTAATCAGATATCATGATTTATGAATTAAACATGTGAACCTTGCTTTAAAACATTAGTTTTAAGATCAGTTTTAACAAAAATTCAGTAGCATAATAGCTATTTAGAGTAAAAACCTAAACTTTGAACTTACTATAAAAACACTACTAAAAGCATCGCATTCTCAACACTTGTATCCATTAGTTTTAAGATCAGTTTTAACAAAAATTCAGTAGCATAATAGCTATTTAAAGTAAAAACCTAAACTTTGAACTTACTATAAAAACACTACTAAAAGCATCACATTCTCAACACTTGTATCCAAGATCCATCTAATCCTACATTAACTCAATTATTAGTCTCTAGGCATTAAAGCCAGCTCATCCCATGCAAGGCACACATTTCAAATATACATACATATTCTAATATCTATTTTGGTGTAAGCATGCATCTCACATATGTAGTTATTCATCAAAATATTTACTAATCATACTTATACAAGATGTGGTTATACATACAATACTTAGCTAAGTGTTTCTTAATCCTACACGTAAGTACACATACTAAAACTTGCATTACATCACATGACTATCAATACATGAGTGAATATACCAAAAAGGATAGACGATTTAGTTTACACTACTATACTATAAGGCTGCACATTCTAATCATCGACTATAAATTACTCCTCAAAAAATTGATATGCTAAACATGTGCTTAGCAGTATGTTCAATGAAATATATATATATTTTATAATCAAAGATATGTACGCAATGAATAGATAGTATAGGTTATTTATAATGGCATTACATGTTTTGATAGTATCAATCATGTTCATGGCCTTTTAAAATATTTTTAATAGAACAACACATTTAACACTATAAGAGTACAAATAATTGCGACGTATGATAACCATAAGCTATAAATTATTCTGTTAATCTATAGAACATAAATATGGCATTGTAATATTAAGTTCATCATAAATTATTTTACTTTTGATTCTATATATTTTAATTACTTTAAATAATAGGTGTGGTTCCTATTAAATTATACAATCAATGTTTATTTCCACTTATTTTACTTATGTCATTCATACCTTAGGTTTTCCATATTCATGTCTTATAACATTCCACATTTAATTAAGTTAAATTAATCTAATTATGACATTCACTTAATGTATAATTATCTATCTTAGTGTTTCTAAATATTTTATTCTATAGTTACTTAATATTTTAGCCCATACTTAGAAGATCATGCCCTAAATACTAGATAATGGGTTCTAAAGGTATGTGAGGGCTTACATTATGGACTTTGATGGCCATACCTATTGCAACATAAAATGCATAATATGCAGGAGTTCTTATCTAAAACCTCAACGGTTGCACTCTATCTTAAAATGTGTACAGGTATCCACATTTTTAGGCTCTGCAGTTACACCCGATGAAATAAATTGGTCCTAATAAACCTCTTATCAATAGGAAGTGGCCCTCATAGACCATTTCCTAACATATAGCATGTAGCAGTCCTTATCCAAGACCTTAATGATAGCACTTCATCATAAAGCATAAATAGTGATCCTCATAGACCAATGCTAATAATGATGCCAAATTGTCTTAGTAGCTACTAAATCCCTAATTGATTGATCAACCAATCTCGTAGGTTATCTAACTGTCATGGCCCTTGTTATCTTTCATGAGTTAATTACCATAATACCATTGAACATTATGTACCTTAAGAGTTTATAATCCTTTATAGTATCACATAGAGTTAGTTACTCATATATCATCATTTATTTTCATTTAATTTTCATACACTTATATAAGTTCTCATAAGATTTAGTTAAATGATTTGTCATAAATTTTCATTCCTTGAACACATAACATTTATCTTCACCATTCACATCATGAGTTACCATCCTAATAAAAGAGTTATTATTGACCTTTTAATAGTTTTAACTTCTCATGCCAATATTTTATCATTCATTTTGCATCATGTGCATCATTGTTTACCTATAGTCTGAAGTTCACTTAGATCAAACCATAACATCCTCTTTGGTTATCCTTGATTAATGTCTACCTTGAACCAAATCTTGCAATTAATTATTCTTTTATCCATTTTATGAATGCTTAATTTAGTAACAAGTGTAAATTCAGATTGATACCTTAGTTAACTCCACTTTGTATAATTGACCATACACATGTGTAGAGATTATGTATTTTTATCGAGCATGAGAGTGGTTAGTGGAGTCACTAACTGGCCTTTACGCTAGGACCCTTGATTTTTTGTAGCAGAAAGGTTCAAAATTTAGATCTTATTTATGCCTTAATAATATGCTTTTTTTTGTATATTTTAATGTTTATCAATCCTTTTTCAAGCAAGCATGCATTATGTTTAAACTATTTATGTCAGCTTTCCATTTATAAGAAGTAAATTTGCAATATTTAATAAATACAAGAAAGGATACTGTACATCTAGGAAATGAGTCATTGATTAGTTATTATTTGAATTGAAAATTACCCATAATTCTATAGGAATTGGCAGTAATTACCCAACTCCAATCTTTAGGAGATTGTCCTTCAAAAATACATTTTATTATTTTGACTTTTAATTAAGAAAATATAAATCTATTTTGTTAAGGAAAACACCATTTAATTATATAGAAAACCTTTTGAAATGAAGTTAGGTTTTAGCATGTAAAAGAAGTTATTTACTAGCTATTACAACCCTAGAATAAATAATGAATTATAAATAGTACAAAACTAAAAGAAATAATCAAAAGTATAAAATCAGTCCTGTCTGTATAGTGTTAGGTCTGTGTAGACTCTATGAGGCTCTAGAGTATATTAGTGCAGACCATTGCTCATAAGGGTTATATGTCCATCTGGACAATTACTCCAGTGATAAGGGTCACTTGTATAGAACCCAATGGAAGAGATTAATAACCCTAAATAGTTATCCATGATGACCTAATGACAATATCAAATAGAATGATAATAATGCATGTTAGAAAGTGTACATAAGGATGTGAACTATTGTGGAATATGCTTAAATAATTGTTATGAATGAGAAGATGATAGATTAATCATGTAAAGGAGGACAAAAAGATAAATATAGATATTCATGAATATTAGAATTCAAAACATATGTCCATGCGAACTATAAAATAAAATAAGTGAACATAAAACATATATGTTTGTACGGACCATACATCTATTTAAGAACGTTAACAATATGCATAATAAGGAATGGAAAGATCATTCAATATGATAAAGGGACAAAGGCATGCTAATAGGATGAATAAGATACATTAAAATATGGTACACAATGCAAACATGATATTATTATCGAATAATAGTCTATACAAACATCATATTATATACATAATCAAATAATAGGTTCACATAGACCCCACATCCGCTAAAATAGGTCCATGCATACTTAGTTGTCAATTCTAAAAAGCAAGTATAATTACAATTTTGTATGAATGATTAAAACATGATTAAAATAGTTTAAAAGTTTAACCTACTCCTATGATTGATATGGGGATTACATAGAATCACCTCAAATGTCAATTAATCATAAGAGATCATTAGTTACAACAAATAACACA
>CANXYI011651937.1:0-12074 GCA_948208565.1 Hura crepitans
GCTCTAGGTAATTTTAAGGACAAAATTTTCTTAAGAGGGGAAGAAATGTAATGCCTATGCTATGAGGATTCGTGAATAGTGCCATAAGGTCTGAGAAGTATGCCTAGGTGCCAAGTCACTTGCACTTAAACCGAAGTAGTGACACTAGTCATGAAACATCGAAAGGCTTTAATTTGATAAAAAAGGCAAAATTTAAAAATTTAGTAGAACCAATAATTAATTTCGGACTATAAGCTACCCCTCTAAGCAATAAAAAAATTTTGAGCCCGAAATAGCTCGAGATGTGTCGGGACAGATGATAAAATAACAGAACATGAAGCTCAAAAATTCCACTGAGTTCATTAGTGAAAGAATTTTTGAATTTCAAGGTTGTTTAGAAATTCTCGTAATTTTCCAAGTTGGCATACAAATCGAGGCAATCTGAAAAATTGCTTTATCGATGGAATTTGGTTGCAAACATTTATGATCATGTAGAGGGGATTAAAATATGACTTTCAAAACAAACGGTGTAATTTTTTGAGGTTTATGTGAATTTTGCTAAATTTTTGAAGTTACCTAAAAAATTGAGATGTGTCAAGATGGCTCGGGTGGCTGTGGACCTACCCACACACTCTCCAGCTAGCCTAGGGGCTATGATAAGAGGCAAGGATAGTGGAAAAGTGGACTTTTCCACTTAAACAAAACTCATTCCCCCTTGGCTACCAGCAGCAGAAACTGAAGCCAGTCCCACCTTGCACCACCATTTCCATCACCTTTTAAAGCTCCATTCTTATGTTTCTACTTACCAAAAATTATTTTGTGTGCTAGGGACTTAGAGGAAAAAGAATCACAATGAAAGGAGCTACCAAGAAGAAATTAAAAATCCCCAAAGATTCTTGGATAGAAGTTATCCAGCAAGCAGCCAAGGTGAGTCTCTTAGAGATTTCATGAGTTTTTACTTAGGTTTTCTATCTAGAAATAGTTTTTTGACATGTCTAACATCTAGGGGAATAGATTTCTATACCTTTTGAGGTGTTTTGAAATAAAATGAAGCTTGAAAGAGGGGAGGAAAGTGTACCATGGCAGGCTAATAGTAGACTCTGAGAGCCTTAAAGGGTGGGTTCTTCATTTTTGAAGTGAGAGGTAAGTGAATTGTATCATTCACTTTATGCCCCTAGATTTTTAGTAGCTTCCCTTTAGGTTTAAAGATGAATTGAGCATGTAAACTAGTTTAGGAGGATAGATGTTTTGAGTTATAGTGGTACATAGTTGATTATTATGTTAATTATATAGTTACTTGATGAAAAGCAATAATATGGATGCCAAACATGTAGTAGCCGAGAGGTATTCAAGGTGCTTGGAGTATGTTAATGATGATTGATGTGTGCTTAGGGTATTTGACATATGAATTGTTGAGTTAGAATTGGTATGTAATGGAATTCCTTAAAAATTGATGGAAGAACACATGTTTGACATAAAGGGTATGTATGGCCGAGAGCTATGGCAATTGTGGGAATGTATATGGTTTGTCTTAATGGTCCTATGTTGTGCTTAATGTATGAATTAGTGATATATTATGTGAAAAGAGGGATATATGCATGAATATGTGGTGATTTCATTATGGCCGAGACATATAAGGCATGTATGGTGGTATGGTATGCATGATACATAGTATATATAGGTATGTGAATATTGGCATGGTAATGTTTAGTATGTACGTATGATAAATGATGTCAAAATGTATGGAATGGCAATACATCCCTTAGTGGCTGTGAGCTATGCATGGCATGGAGAGGCTTAGTAAGTAAGGTATATGGGCAAGTTAGTGTGCATGGTGGATATATGTTAAAATGCATGGAATGGTATAATAATACTTTGGCATAAATTAGTTAAGGTATACTTTAAAATGGCATGGTAGGTAGTGAGAAGACTACTTTAAAATGGCTTTAACATGACCTTAGAAATTGACTTGAAATTAATTATGAAAATTGACTTGAAATTGCCTTTAAGAGCTATGGTTTAGAATGAGTTTTACACCTAAATTTTATGCTTATAATGGCTAGTATGATGGGACTTTTGGAATGGCATGAATGCCTAGATTTTGGCATAGATTATGGCCCAAGTTGTGATTGGCTTTAGGCCTATAAATGTATGAAATAAATAGTGAAAACAACACTAAAAAAGGGGTGAAATGAACTTAGAAAGCTAAATAGCAACTTAATTGTCCTAAATAACCATTACCTGAATCAATAAATTGCTGTGATAGTAAATGGCCTAGATTTGTGAAATACTTATGGAATGAAATCTAGCATAATATACAACATTATTGGCACTTGAACCTTTGAATATTTTTCTTATATTTTACCTAATACAACCTATTTGTAGCCACACCAAACCGGGCTAATATCCAACTATGTTGTAAAAATTATAACTGTCTATTTTTGAGTTTATAATATTATAAAAAGATTAATCAGTAAAGAAATGGATATAGATTGAGGTTAAATGTCCCACTAGATAGACACCCATTGGATGGATTGATCGGTCAACTTAGAGACTTTTGCAGCTACTATCTTATTTCCATACAGGGATGGTATAACAGACTAGGTCCAGTTGAGACCACTGTACTAGTCAAATAGTCAAATTAGACTCTGACATTCACTTGATTTATATGTTGCTTACTAGTATAGTGGTGTAGGTCCTGAAGGGCCACTACACTAGTTAGATAAACAAACCAGTCTACTATGTAGACCAGTTTGTGACATTTTTAATCATTAAACATGACCAGTACAGTGGCCAAGGTCCCAAAGGATCATTGTACTAGTCGGTTAAATAGGCCAATCTGCCAAGCAAATTAGATATTATCATTCGTACCTTGGGTCCTAGAATATGACTCAACTGGTGCAGCGGCGTAGGTCTAGAATGGGGACCACTGCACTACCTATGTTTCCCTCTAGATCTAGTGTCTATTAGGGTTGTCTCCTAAGATAGGCCAACTGAAGCAATTAAATAAGATTAATAAAATTGGCATATGACTATGAAATATAACATAGGGGCATTTTAGTAATTTTGCACTAATTGGGGGTAAAGGCTTAAAATGGTATAATTTAGGAATAAAGTGATAAATAATGATCCAAAACATAAATTATAACACTTGTAATGATTAATTGGTTAACTTTACAAATAGAAGCACCCTAGGGGTAAAATAGGAATTTGGTATGTGAATGCTTTATGTTGAATCGAGATAATGTAACTAGAAATAAATAGGAATATGAATGTCTAGACATAATTGTTGGTCATATTTTTAATGATTAATTTCACCACTGAGTATTTTATAGTTAGTGTACTTGTTTCAGTGTGTAGGTACTAAGAACAAAGATGTTACCTTGTAAAACGTGTAGGGAGTTCAGAGGTCAATTGTGAGAAGGTTGATAATGTACATTTGTATAGCTTTTGCACTCTATGTACTTTGATGGGGTAACAAGTGTAATGTATATAACGAGATAGAATGTAATTTTATGTAATAGACTGTATTGTAATTAATCATGTAATGGTTCCTTTTGTGTATATATGATCTATGTTGATGTTTATGAGCCTAAGGCTCTATGTGTTTCTTTCTTATGGCTTAAGGCCTATGATTGTTGTTTGTTAGATGATGATGATAGGATGATATCTAAGGGACTAGAAGGGTCTAAGAGATGTAATTATCTATTTTAGTAGTGCCTTTTGGGTTGAAGAAAATTTTAGGATAGTGACGCAGACAGTCGTTATGCTACTGGATTGTTAAGAAATACTAAAATTTTTTGAAATTACTCTGAATTAGTATAAACATGATAACATAAACCTAAATGGGCTATAGGTATAGATAGTTCTAAGTTTTGGAGTTAGATATTGTTGATTAGTACAACCTAAATAAAAGTTAAACGAATGTCAGTGAGAGAATATGGCTAATCAAGCATCCGAATGAGAGGTCAAAAAGGTGGCTAGTTTTGCACCAATTACAATTTAGGAGGCAGGCAATACATTTATAGCTGAACCAAGTAATGCTGCACAGTAGCTACAACCACTAGTGCCTAGTCAACAATAAGCAAAAGCACCACTTACTTTGTTACAATAGATAGTCAATTTGCTCAGACATGCCTCTACTACTATTGCTCTACCTCTACCACCAGTTCCTCCATAGGAGACTCTTCTAGAGAGGTTGAGGAAGATGGGAGTTCTTGACTTACTGGGGAGGAGGGAGGATGATACTACCAGAGCTAAATATTGGCTAGACAGGACATTTAGGGTTTTAGAGTAGCTGAACTATATTAAGGTAGAGAATATGCAATGTGCCACTTATCTTCTATAGGAAGAAGTTTATAATTGGTGGAACACTATCAAGAGAAGAAAAACACTAGCAGATTTATCTTGGGAAATTTTCCTTGTGAAGTTTAGAAAGAGATACATACTTGACTCCTATAAGGATAAAAAGAGACAAGAATTCCTAGATTTAAAGTAGGGAAGGAGAACAGTGTCAGAATATGAAAAGGATTTTACTAGAATCCTAAAGTATGATGAGGAATTTATTCCTAATAAAGAGGAGAAATGCAAGAGATTCTTGGCTGGGCTGAATGTAGAGCTTAGGATACAGATAGCCAATCCTAGAGAAAGGGATTTTGTAGTCCTAGTGTCAGCTGCTTACAATATGAATGAAATGGTACAAGAAAAGAGGAACCTCTTCTAGATAAAGAGACAGTTTATTGTGGGATAGTCCAATGTAGTGTCGAGAGATGGTAAAAAGAGGAGAGAGGGTTAGTCATAGGCACAGTCTAAGCTTAGGTCCCAGTATCAAATAAGGTATTAGGGGTAAAGACATACACAGACCCAGAGGTTAGGATAAGCATCTACTAGTAGATGTTGATTGCCTCCTCAGGCTAATAGTACTCTTAGTATAGGGGGTAATAGAAATAAACCTTCCACTTGTACCACTTGTCAAAGGAAACACTGAGGGGCAATGTAGACTAGCCAGAAGAGGAGAGTGTTATCATTGTGGTGCCAAAGATCATTTCAAAAGAAAGTGTCCTCAGTGACAATCATAGGGTGCTGAAACACAAGCATTTAATATGGCACCTCAAAATAAGGGTTAGAGGCAAGCCAGAGGAGAATAGCCTAGTTCTAGCTAAGGCACTAGAACAGAGGCTCATGCTCCAAATAGGTAGTATGCTATCAGAGCTAAAGAAGAGGCTGCAACACCAAATGTTATAATTGGTACTTTTTATTTATTTGATATTTTAGTTTTGGTTTTAATAGACCCTAGTTCTACACAGTCCTATGTATGTTCTGCATAAGCATAGAATAGGCAATTAGAGCCTAAGGATGTTGATGAAGACATTAGAGTTAGCAAATTTATAGGGCAATGTGTGATTATAAACATCGTGTATAGGCAATGTCCTCTGGTGATATAAGGATATAGATTTTTGGCTGATTTGATTGAATTTCCTTTCGATGAGCTTGATTTAATCTTAGGGATGGATTAGATGACTGTGCATTAAGCCATGATTGAATGTAGACACAAAAAGTTAACCCTTCAGACTATAGAGGGATAAATAGTGACAGTAGAGGGTGAGAGAAGTCTTTTGAATAATCCTATCTCTGCTGTTAGAGCACAGAAACTTCTTCGAATGTGTTGTGAGGCATATTTAGCCTGTGCTATTGACTTGAATACTTCTAATTCTAATTTAGCCCATATTCCAATTGTTTTTGAGTTTCCTGATGCATTTCCTAATGAGTTATTAGGCTTACCACCTCAAAGGGAATTGGATTTTGAAATTGAGGTATATCCTGGTACTAATCCAATATCCATCGCTCCTTAAAGAATGGCACTTATTGAGTTAAAGGAATTGAAGGTACTACTGTAGGATTTTCTAGATAGGGGTTTTATCAGATGGAATGTATCTCCTTGGGGAGCACCTATGTTGTTTATATAGAAGAAAGATGGGTCACTCATGTTATGCATTAACTATAGGCAACTGAACATAATGACTGTGAAGAATAAGTATCCATTACCTAAGATAAATGACCTTTTTGATAAGTTGAGAGGGGTAGGTGTATTTTTTAAGATTGATATGAGATCTGGGTACCATTAGCTAAGGATTAAAGAGGCTGATATTCCTAAAACTACCTTCAAAACCTAATATGGGCATTATGAATTTTTTGTGATACTATTTAGGCTCACCAATGCCCCAATAGCTTTCATAGATCTCATGAATAGAGTTTTCCAGCCTTATCTAAATCTATTAGTGGTGGTGTTCATAGATGACATCTTAGTGTACTCTACAAGCCAGGAAGAGCATGAACAACATCTCAGGCTTGTGTTACAGACCTTAAGAGAGAGACAATTGTATGACAAGCTCAGTAAGTGTGAGTTTTGGCTAAGGAAAGTTACTTTTATGGGCCACATAGTTTTAACAGAGGGAATCAAAGGTTATCCCAGTAAAGTAAAGCAGTGTCATAATAAGAACCACCTGGGAATGTAATTGATGTGAGAAGTTTTTCAGGGTTAGCTGGCTATTATAGGAGATTTGTAAAAGGATTCTCCATAATTGCCACTCCTTTGACTAGACTGATTAGAACGAATTTGAGATTTAAGTGGGATGATAAATGTCTAACCAGTTTTGAGCAACTGCAAAAGATGAGGACAAAGGCTCCTATCTTGATTTAACTTGAATAGGGTAAAGACTTTTATAGTGTATAGTGATGCTTCACTGAATGGCTTGGGATATGTATTCATGCAAGAGGGAAAGGTAGTGGCTTATGCTTTAAGAAAGTTGAAGCCACACGAGAGGAATTATCCCACTCATGAATTGGAGCTAGCTGCCATTATGTTTGCTTTGAAAATATAGAGGCACTATCTATATAGAGAGAAATGTTACATATATACAGATCATAAGATCCTGAAATATCTCCTTACTCAAAAGGAGCTGAACTTGAGATATAGAACATGGTTAGAGCTGATCAAGGATTATGACTGCCTAATTGATTACCACCTAAGGAAAGCTAATGTCATGGTAGATGCCTTGAGTAGGAAATTTATGATGGCTTTGAAAGCTATGAATGCCAGGTTGCAATACACTTCATAAGAGGCTATGTTGGCTGAGTTGTAGGCTTAACCTGACTTTAGACAATTGATTAAAGAAAGTTAGATGAAAGATGGCTAGCTGGTTTAGATGGCAAGCAAAGCTAAAGATGGGAAGGCCACAAGGTTTGAGTTGATAGAGGCTAGGTATTTATATTATCAGAATAGGTTAAGTGCACCTAGCATAAATGACTTGAGGTTATAGATACTCAAGGAGGCATATGAGGCTTCTTATTCTATGCATCCTAGGAGCATGAAGATGTATTTGGACTTGAAATCCCATTATTGGTGGCTTGGTATGAAAAGAGAGGTGGCAGAGTATGTTGCCAAGATTTTGACATGCTAATAACTAAAAGCTGAGCATCAAGTTCCTTCTGGATTACTGCATCCTGCAACAATACCAGAGTGGAAATAGGAAAAGGTAACCATAGATTTTGTGATGGTTTACCTTTGACTAGAGGTAAGTGTGATGCTACATGGGTTATTATTGATAAATTAACAAAGATAGCTCATTTTATCCTAGTCAGAATGGATTAGTCTTTAAAGAGGCTAGCTAGACGATATGTGGATGAGATAGTTAGATTACATGGTGTGGCAGTGACTATCATTTCTAATAGGGATCCTTATTTTACTTCTAGATTTTGGAAGAAACTATAAGAAGCCTTAGGCACTAGATTGGCCTATAGCACAGCTTTTCATAGATACTTAAAGATATGTTACGAGGATGTGCCACTGAGCTTAAGGGTAACTGGGATCACTATCTATCTTTAGCAGAGTTTGCCGATAATAGTAGTTACTAGTCTAGCTTAGGGATGACCTCATATAAGGTATTGTATAATAGATGATGTAGGAATCCCTTATGCTAGAGTGAAGTTGGAGAGAGAAAGATCTCCAGTGTGGATTTAATTAGAGATGTAAAAGAAAAGTGAAGTTAAGTAGAGAAAGGCTAAAGGCAACTGTGGATAGGTAGAAATCATATGCTAACTTAAAGTGATGAGATATTGAATATGCAGTTTTAGGAAAAGTGTTCCTGAAGGTTCTTCATGGAAAAAGGTGCTAAGGTTTGAGAAAAAGGGAAAATTAAGTCCTAGATTCATAAGACCCTATGAGATTATAGAAAGGGTCAGACCTCTAGCATACAGGCTAGTACTACCACTTGAGTTACAGTAGATACATGATGCTTTTCATGTTTCCATGCTCATGAGGTACAAATCAGATCCAACACATGTGATTCTAATGATAGATATTAAAGTTCTACTAGATCTTAGTTATGAGAAAGAACTTGTACAAATTTTGGCTCATGAAATGAAGCAGTTGAGGAATAAGTGCATGCCACTATTTAAAAGTGCTATAGAGGTACCATAATATAGAAGAAGCTACCTGAGAGCTAAAAGAGCATATGAAAGCTCAGTATCATCACTTATTTGCTCTTGGTAATTTTAAGGATGAATTTTTCTTAAGAGGGGAAGAAATATAATGCTTGTGTTTGGAGGCTTCGTGAACAGTGCCACTGGGTCCGGGAAGTGTGCTTAGGGTGCCAGGTCACTTGCATATATATTAAGGTAGTGACATTAGTCATGAAACTTTGAGGGGCTTTAACTTGATGAAAAAGGCATATTTTAAAATTTAGTAGAACTAATAATTCATTTCGGACTATAGCTACCCCTCTGGGTAAAAAAAATTTTTTACGCCTAAAATAAACCAGGATGTGCACGAACAGACTCAAAAATAGCGAACTATAAAACTTAAAAATTCTATTGAGTTCATTAGTGAAATAATTTTTGAATTTCGAGTTTATTTACAAATTCTCATAATTTTTTAGGTTAGTACGCAAATTGAGGTAATTTGAAAATTGCCCTATCGATGGAATTAAGCCACAAAAATTTACGAGCATGTAGAGGGGATTAAAATATGAATTTTAAAATAAATGGTGTAATTTTTTGACCTTTGTGTGAATTTTGGTGAATTGTCAAATTTTCCTAAAAAGTCGAGATGTGCCGAGATGGCTTGAGTGGCTGTGGATCCACCCACACACTTCCCAGCTAGCCTAGGCCTTTGACAAGTGGCAAGGATAGTAGACAAGTGGACTTACCCACTTAAACAAAACTCATTCCCCCTTGGCTTCCAGCAGGTGAAATTGACATGAGTCCCACCTTGCACCACTATTTCCATCACTTTTTAGAGCTCTATTCTAGTGTTTCTACTTACTAAAAATTATTTTGGTGTGTTAGGGACTTAGAGGAAAAAGAATCATAGTGAAAGGAACTTTTAAGAAGAAATCAAAAATCCCCAAATATTCTTAGATAGAAGCTATCTAACAAGTAGCCAAGGTGAGTCTCTTAGTGATTTTATGAGTTTTTACTTGAGTTTTCTTACTATAAATAGTTGTGTGACATTTCTAACATCTAGGGGGATGGATTTTTACGGCTTTTAAGGTGTTTTGAAATAAAAGGAAGCTTAAAGGAAGGGAGTAAAGTGCACCCTAGTAGGCTAGCAGTGTGCTTTAAAAGGCTTGAATGATGGGTTCTTTATCTTTGAAGTGAGAGGTAAGTGAATTCTATCATTCACTTCATGCCCCTAGAATTTAAATAGCTTCCCTTTGAGTTTAAGGATGAATTGAGCATGTAAACTAGCTTAGGAGGATAGATGTTTTGAGTTATGGTGGTACATAATTGATTGTTATGTTAATTATATGGTTACATGGTGAAAAGAGGAAATATGGATGCCAAACATGTAGTAGCTGAGAGGTATTCATAGTGCTTGAGGTATTTTAATGATGCCTGATGTGTGCTTAGGGTGCTTGAGGTATGAATTATTGAGTTAAAATTGGTATGTAATGGATTTCCTTGAAAATTAATGGGAGAGCATATGTTTGACATAATGGGTATTATGGTCAAGAGCTATGGCAATTATGGAAATGTATATGGATTCTCTTAATAATCTTATGCAGTGCTTGATGCATGAATTAGTGATATATTATGTGAAAAGAGGGATATATGCATGAATGAGTGGTGATTTCACTATGGCCGAGACATATAAGGCATGTTCAGTTGTATGGTGGGCATGATACATGGTATATATGAGTATGTGAATATTGGCATGGTAGTTTTTAGTATATATGTATGATAAATGATGTCAAAATGTAAGGAATGGCAATACATTCCTTAGTGGCCGTGAGCTATGCATGGCATGGAGAGGCTTAGTAAGTATGGTGTATGGGCAAGTTAGTGTGCATAGTGGATATAAGTTAAAATGCATGGAATGGTATGATGATACTTTGGCATAAACTAGTTAAAGTATACTTTAAAATGGCATGGTAGGTAGTGAGAAAAATACTTGAAAATGGCTTTAACATGACCTTAGAAATTGACATGAAATCAAGTATGAAAATTGACTTGAAATTGCATTTAAGGCCTATAGTTTAAGAATGAGTTATGCATCTACATTTTATGCCTATAATGGCTAATATGATGGTACTTTCTGAATGGCATGAATGCCTAGATTTTAAAGTAGATTATGGCCCAGGTTCTGATTGGCTTTAGGCTTATGAATGTATGAAATAACTAGTGAAATGAAACTAGAAAGCTAAATAGCAACTTAGCCGTAATAACCTATAGCTGTCCTAAATAACCATTACCTGAATCAATAAATCTCTACATTAGTAAATGGCCTAGATTTGTGAAATACTTATGGAATGAAATCTAGCATAATATACCATAATTATTGGCACTTGAACCCTTGAATATTTTTTTTATATTTTACCCGGTATATCCTATTTGTAGCTATACCAAATCGGGCTAATTTCTAACTATGCTATAAAAATTATAACTATCTATTTGTGAGTTTATAATATTATAAAAGGTTAATCAGTAAAGAAATAGACATAGATTGAGTTTGAATGGCCCACTAGATAGACACCCATTGGATGTATTGACCGATTAACTTAGGGACTTTTGTAGCTGCTATCTTATTTACATATAAGGACAGTACAATAGCCTGGGTCCATTTGAGACCACTATACTAGTTAGATAGTTAGATTAGACTATGACATTCACTTAATTTATATCTTGCTTGTCAATGCAACATCGTAGGTCTTAATGAACCACTGCACTAGTTAGACAAACATACCAGTCTACTATGTAGACTAGTTTGTGACATTTTTAATCATTAAATATGGTCAATACAGTGGCCAAGGTTCTAGAGGATCACTGTACTAGCCAATTAAATAGGCCAGTCTCCCAGGCAAACCAAATATTATCATTTATACCTTGGGTGCTAGAATGTGACCAAGCCGGTGTAGCAACACAGGTCCAGAATAGGGACCACTGTACTAGTTATGTTTCCCTCAAGATCTAGTGATTGTCAAGATTGTCTCCTGAGATGGTCCAACTGAAATAATTAAATATTATTAATAAATTTGTAGATAACTATGAAATATGACATAGGGGCATTTTAGTCATTTTACATTGATTGTGGGTAAAGGCTTAAAATGGTATAATTTAGGCATAAAGTGATAAATAATAATCCAAAACATAAATTATAGGACTTAAAATGATTAATTGGTTAATTTTACAGATAGAACCACCTAAGGGGTAAAACAAGAATTTGGCATATAAATGTTTTACGTTGAATTTAGTTAATGGAACTAGAAATAAGTAGGAATATGAATGTATGGATAAAATTGCTGGACATGTTTTTAATGATTAAATTCACTATTGAGTATTTTATAGTCAGCATACTTGTTTCGGTGTGTAGGTACCAAAAACAAGGACGTCACCTCCTAAAGTGTGTAGGGAGTTCATAGGTCAATTGTGAGAAGGTTGATAATGTACATCTATATAGCTTTTGCATTCTATATACTTAGGTGGGGTAACATGTGTAATATATTTAATGAGATAGGATGTAATTGTATGTAATAGACTGTATTGCAATTAATCATGTGATAGTTCTTTTTATGTATATATAATCTGTGTTAATATTT